>SJYA01001196.1:428771-607670 GCA_006410615.1 Neotragus moschatus
AAAGATGATGCTGTGAAAGTGCTGCACTCAATATGCCAGCAAATTTGGAAAACTCAGCAGTGGCCACAGGACTGGAAAAGGTCAGTTTTCATTCCAATCCCAAAGAAAGGCAATGCCAAAGAATGCTCAAACTACCGCACAATTGCACTCATCTCACACACTAGTAAAGTAATGCTCCAAGGCAGGCTTCAGCAACACATGAACTGTGAACTTCCAGATGTTCAAGCTGGTTTTAGAAAAGGTAGAAGAACCAGAGATCAAATTGCCAACATCCACTGGATCATGGAAAAAGGTAGAGAGTTTCAGAAAAACATCTATTTCTGCTCTATAGACTATGCCAAAGCCTTTGACTGTGTGGATCACAAGAAACTGTGGAAAATTCTGAAAGAGATGGGAATAGCAGACCACCTGACCTGACTCTTGAGAAACCTATATGCAGGCCAGGAAGCAACAGTTAGAACTGGACATGAAACAACAGACTGGTTCCAAATAGGAAAAGGAGTACGTCAAGACTGTATATTGTCACCCTGCTTACGTAACTTCTATGCAGAGTACATCATGAGAAACACTGGGCTGGAAGAAGCACAAACTGGCATCAAGATTTCTGGGAGAAATATCAATAACCTCAGATATGCAGATGACACCACCCTTATGGCAGAAAGTGAAGAGGAACTAAAAAGCCTCAACAGTGGAAACAGTGTCAGACTTTATTTTGGGGGGCTCTAAAATCACAGCAGATGATGACTGCAGCCATGAAATTAAAAGACGCTTACTCCTTGGAAGGAAAGTTATGGCCAACCTAGATAGCGTATTCAAATGCAGAGACATTACTTTGCCAACAAAGGTCCATCTAGTCAAGGCTATGGTTTTTCCAGTAGTCATGTATGGATGTGATAAGTGGACTCTAAAGAAAGCTGAGCACTGAAGAATTGATGCTTTTGAAGTGTGGTGTTGGAGAAGACTCTTGAGAGTCCCTTGGACTGCAAGGAGATCCAACCAATCCATTCTGAAGGAAATCAGCCCTGGGATTTCTTTGGAAGGACTGATGCTAAAGCTGAAAGTCCAGTACGTTGGCCACCTCATGCAAAGCATTCACTTATTGGAAAAGATTCTGATGCTGGGAGGGATTGGGGGCAGGAGGAGAAGGTGATGACAGAGGATGAGATGGCTAGATGGTATCACTGACTCAGTGGATGTGAGTTTGTGTGAATTCTGGGAGCTGGTAATTGACAGGGAGGCCTAGCGTGCTGCAATTCATGGGGTCGCAAAGAGTGGGACACAACTGATCGAATGAACTGAACTGAACTGATACATATGTTCCCTCCCTCTGAATCTCCCTCTCATCTTCCTCCCCTTTCCACCCCTCTAGGTTGTTACAGAGCCCCAGTTTTAGTTCCCTGAGTCATATGGAACGTACCCATCGGCTCTTTGTTTTCCATATGGTAATACAGGTTTCTATGTTTCTCTCTTCATATATCCCAACCTCTTCTTCCTCCTCCTTCTCCCCCGCCCCATGTCTATAAGTCTGTTTCCCATGTCTGTGTCTCCATTGCTCTCCTGCAAATAATTTAATTAGTACCATCTTTCTAGATTCCATTTATCTGTGCTGGTATACAATATTTGTTTTTCTCTTTCTAAATTGCTTCACTCTGTATAATAGGCTCTAGGTTCATCCACATCATTACAACTGACTCAAATGCATTCCTTTTTATGGCTGAGTAATATTCCACCGTATATATGAGCCACAGCTTCTTTATCCATTCATCTGTAGATGGATATCTAGGTTGCTTCCACATTCTAGCAACTGTTAATAGTGCTACAATGAATGTTGGGGTGCATGTATCTTTTTAAATTTTGGTTTCCTCAGGGTATATGCATACCAGTGGGATTGCTGGGTCATATGGGGTTTTTATCCCTAGGTTTTTAAGGAATCTCCATACTCTCTTCCATAGTGGCTATATTTTTTAATCAAAAAATTAACCAAATTTGTAATTGAGGCTTATGCAAAAACTAGTATATTATTTCTCTTGCATCACACCTTCTGTAAGAGTTCTATTTCTAATAATTAAATATCTCATAGCAGTTCTAACTTTCAAGTGAGAACAACTGGAGAAGTTATGCAAAATTTAAAATACATACTTTTTAAATATGAAAAAAATCCTACCAAAACAGCTGGAATTTGAAGGTCCATGATCCTGCACAGGGCTCCCCTGATGGCTCAAGTGGTAAATAATCTGCCTGCCAATGGAGGGGATGCAGGAGATGTAGGTTCAATCCCTCAGTGGGGAAGATCCTCTGGAAGAGGAAATGGCAACCACCGCCGTGTTCTTGCCTTGAAAATCCCATGGACACAGGAGCATGACAGGCTGCAGTCCATAGAGTTGCAAACAATCAGACACAAGTGAGAATGCACCAGCCTCAGCCTTTGTCTACTTCCTTCTTAAATATAACTGAAGTAGGCAAGGAAAACAGATTGAAATAGGGTTGGTATTTTAGGCAAATTTTCCTCCTTGACTTATAAAATAATGAGCTCAGAGCCAAAGAAGCTAAACATAGAACATCTCTTAAGAGTCAGAGATGTTGATCAGAGTATTCAGTCTTCTTTCAGAATCTGGAAGACAAAATTGGAAATTCAGTGTTATGAAGGTAGCCAGGAATTAAGGTTTCAAGCCATTCAGAAATCAGAAGTACCAAGGAAGCAAATGGAGTTTTTACTAGTCTCAAGGTGATGCAGAGACAAAATTTGACTTCAGGTTCTGCCAAGGGAGAGAGGTTACTATTGAATACCCTGAGCTTTCAGTCAAGACACTGTTCCTTTAGCACAAAGGTCAAATTGGAAATAAGCCAAGACTGAAACACTGAAATCCAGTCTTGAATTAACTCTTTTGATCAGACAAAGGTGATGTGCCCTATTCTACCTGCTTGACAGAAGTTACAGATGCATCCAGATTCTCTACAACTTTTAATAGTTAATGTTTGACATTTGAACAAAAATAAACAGATATGCCATGAAACGAAACCAAATAAAGCTAAGAGTAAAAGCAGCCAACAAAAATGGACCCACAGATGAGCGTAATATTCGAGCAAGCAGACAGAGTTTAAAATAACTATGACTAATATATTCAGAAAAATAGAAGACAGTGTGGATCATTTAAACAGTGAAATTTATAAAGGAAATCAAATGGAAGTTCCAGAAGCGAAGCCTCAGAAACAAATGAAAAGTCAGAAGATATTAACAAGAGGTAGGACACAGCTCCTCTTTATTAAAATGTATAAAAACTTAAGCACTAGGAAGAAAAATAATGACTGATACAGGCATATATATAAGACATCTGAAGAGATAATGTCTGAGAATTTTTCCAAACTGATGGAAAGATAGCAAACCTTAGATTCAAGAAGCATTTTATGTCTTAAGCAGGATCAATGCAAAGAAAAATGCATTACATACAATCTAGAAAAACTGATGAAAACCAAAGGGAAAAATCTTGATGTCAACCAATAAAAAGATAATTATCTGCCTAGAAGCAACAGCAAGAAGTGTGACTTTTCAACAGCAAAGATGGAAGCCAAAATGTAATAAATCTTTAAAAAGCTGAAGGAAGAAAACCCTCTACCTAGACTTCTACATCTAGCAAAAATTTCCTTTAAGAGAGAAGGCAAAGTAAAAACAAACTGTCAGAAACTTTCAAAAACTCTTGCTAGTAGTCCCATACTGAAATAAATACTTTAAGAGAGAAGACATATAGAAAGTGGAATACCAAAAATAAAGGAGAGAAACAGAAAGAATAAATAGTTGAGTAGAAATTTTAAAAATGTGTAACATTTAAAATAAATATCTTTGGGATTTAAAATATGAGAAGAATAAAAATACTTGAATATACAGAAAAGAATGGGTAAATATGATTAAAGTATCTAAAGACCCATTGCTTAGAATGGAATAAGATTACTAATTCTAAATTGCCATACATCTGGGGCACATAATGAAATCTGTCAGAAAATCATTTAAAAAATGATAAAAGAATATTTAACCAGAAAGTTAAGAAAGAGGGAAATGGAATAATAAAATATTTAATTAATCCAAATGAAGGCAAGAAGGAATGAAAAAGAATACAATAGGTAGAAGAAGAAAAAAACAAGTTAGATGACAGATTCAAACCCTAAATAAATGGACTCAATTCTAAAAATAAAATTGTGAGACTATGTATAAAAACACCAATTTCATTTCATTAGTTCTGCTTTTTAAATTCTTTTTACCATAGGTTTTCAGACTTGAATTTCCTTTTGTTACCCTCTCATCTCTTTGGTCTCTCTGGGATTTCCTATGCTAGGTGAAATCTTCTAATCTGTGAGCCAGGACAGGGAAATGAGAGAACAGCATTTGCAGCTGTCTATGATACTTGCTGAACTCACATGGAAATAGTCACTTTATCTCATTAGACTTCCATTCATTCCTTCATCTGAAAAGAAATCTGCTGGAATCAATTTTCTTCTAGACTTTTTTAGTACTAAGGTCTTTTTAATTGACTCTATATCTATAACATGGGACTAAGGTTTATCACAGTCTCTCATATTTTCAAAGCAGTATGAATGTAGTTAGCAAGAAGGACCAGGAAACTTTAATTTCTACATATTCCACTCTGATCATTTATTTTGCATCTTCAATACCAAGATGAACTGTGTGGGAGGAATTTGATACAAAGGTGAAAGTGCGGTGGTGAAGAGATCAGTGGATTAGACTCAGGGGAAGGAGGTTCTAGACTTGACTCTGCTGTTAATTAGTCATGTGTACAGGGAAGTCACATAAGTTCTTAGGCTATTATGTAAAATTGGAGTGGACCTTACTGCTGTCTTCATGCTTTGGGACAATGTTACATGTAGAAATGCTCAATGGAGAATCTGTGTTCCTCAATAACTAAGTTCCTTTAGCTGGTCTCCGATTGAGTCATCTTTCCGTAGCTAAAAGTCTATTAACAGCAATATTTTCATTCAGTGACCTTGGGTCTGATGTCATACCATAAGCCATGGAAATAGGATAGGAAAGCACAGATTTAATACTCTCCTAGCTCTGTAATTTTAGACAATTCATTTGATTTTGCCTCACCTGGAAAGTGGGGGTAATAATATTTGCTTTCCAGAACAAGAATGATAATGAATTAGAAAGTACTATATAAACTGTAAAGCATTTTGTGGACAAAAAGTATTATAATACTTGAAGTTTTCTGTAAGTAAACTCTAATCAAGTCTACGAACGTGATTTGAGCAAAAACAGTTAACTAGAAGCAAGAACGAATAATGACTTTTGTTCATCCATGACTGTTTCAGTATCTTGATTCTGACAATGAGATATGACAAGTCAAGATGGTGGCTAAAGGTGCCTTTACTCTTTTGCCTCCAATATCTCCATCTTTGAAAAGAGTTTAGAGCAAATATTTATTCATTTTCCTCCTCAAGCATTTGAGGTTCCCCCCCATATTATATTGCTCTTTGTGCTCCACAATTTGCTTCTTTTTTTTTTTTAAAGCAACATGTCTTGCAGATCATTAAAGTGCAGAAAATAAAAGCTTACTTTATTCTTTCCAGTTGTATATTCTGTAGAATAAAAATGCCATTAATATTAAAGAGACTTCAATTAATTGACAGTTAAATTGTTTTTCTGCTGCTGCTAAGTCCCTTCAGTAGCGTCCAACTCTGTGTGACTCCATAGATGGCAGCCCACCAGGCTCTGCCGTCCCTGGGATTCTCCAGACAAGAACACTGGAGTGGGTTGCCATTTCCTTCTCCAATGCATGAAAGTGAACAGTGAAAGTGAGTTCACTCAGTCGTGTCCAACTCTTAGCGACCCCATGGTCTGCAGCCCACTAGGCTTCTCTGTCCATGGGATTTTCCAAACAAGAGTACTGGAGTTGGGTGCCATTGCCTTCTCCAAGTAAATTGCTTTAGGTTCCGCATTATTAAGTGGGAGCATTTGTGTAGGAGAGATTTCTAAGAATGCAACTGCTCAAGCAAGTATTATTACAGGTAATTTGGTAAATATTGCCAAATTACCTTTCAAAGGCAGAGTTTAGGTTTTACAGATTTCACTGCCATCAACAAAACATGAAATGCTTCCGCTCTCCTGCTGCCACACCCTCATCAGCACTGCATATTATCAATATTTAAATTTTGGCTTTTGGGGGCTCCAAAATCACTGCAGATGATGATTGCAGCCATGAAATTAAAAGACACTTATTCCTTGGAGGGCTTCCCTAGTGGCTCAGATGGTAAAGCATCTGTCTGTAAAGCAGGAGACCCGGGTTCAATCCCTGAGTTGGGAAGATCCCATGGAGAAGGAAATGCAGCCCACTCCAGTATTCTTGCCTGGAAAATCCCATGGACCATGGCGTGAAGGAAGGTTATGACCAACCTAGACAGCATATTGAAAAGCAGAAACATTACTTTGTCAACAAAGGTCCGTCTAGTCAAGGCTATGGTTTTTCCAGTTGTCATGTATGGATGTGAGAGGTGGACTCTAAATAAAGCTGGGCACAGAAGAATTGATGCTTTTGAACTGTGGTGTTGGAGAAGACTCTTGAGAGTCCCTTGGACTGCGAGGAGATCCAACCAGTCCATCCTAAGGGAGATCAGTCCTGGGTGTTCATTGGAAGGACTGATGTTGAAGCTGAAACTCCAATACTTTGGCCACCTGATGCGAAGAGCTGACTCATTAGAAAAGACCCTGATGCTGGGAGGGATTGGGGGCAGAAGGAGAAGGGGATGATAGAGGATGAGATGGTTGGATGGCATCACTGACTCGATGGACGTGAGTTTGGGTAAACTCCGGGAGTTGGTGATGGACCCAGAGGCCTGGGGTTCTACAGTTAATGGGGTCGAAAAGAGTCGGAAAAGCCTGAGCGACTGAACAGATAGGTGGGAAAATAACCCATTGGCTAGTAATGAGGTGGAGTATATATTTATATATGCCTTGAATATATCCTTGCATTTCTTCTGTGAATTGTCTGCTTATAGCCTTCATCCTTTTTCTATTGGTTTATTTGTCTCATGGATTCGTATCATCTATATTTTCTGGATCTTCATGCTTTGTCCTTTACATATGCTACAAATATTTTTCCAATCTGCTACAATATTTTAATTTATTAAAGATATGACTTGCCATTACAAGTTTTAAATATTCATTATTTTTGTTCTTTAAAATATCTAGAAAATGTTCTCTCATGCTTTTCTAATGCTTTTATTTTTGTATTAAGTTTTTTGACAATCTGGAATTTATTTGGGGGTACAATAGGAATTTGGAAAAGGAAATTGCAACCCACTCCAGTATTCTTGCCTGGGAAACCCCATGGACAGAGGTGTTTGATGGGATACAGTCCATGGGGTTGCAAAGAGTCAGACACAACTTAGTGACTAAACAACAATAACAGTAGGAATTAGGAGTATTCATTAATTCCCCCCTAAATAAATGGCCAATAAATATAAAATTATTTCAGCATGATTTTCCTTAATGATTTGGTTTCTATCATTTTGTAATATAGCATTGTTAATATTAATTTACACTGATACATGGAAATAGACCTGGATCCGTTAGCAGAACTCTCTATTCTATTTCACTGATCTAATTGTATAATCTTGCATTATAATGTCATTTTAATTATGAATCTTTTCCTCTTGATACTTGGAAAAACATTTTTCTAAATTAAATATTTTATCTATTTATTTAGGTAATTAAAAAAATTTTACTGTAATCTATCAATTTTGTGAACATATAGTGGATTTCCTGATGTTGAACTATCCTTGCATTTCGGAGAAAATCCTATTTCATTTTGTTTTCATACGATAATGGATTAAATTTTCTTATTCTTTAAGATATTTTTTCCTCTATGTACCTGAGTGAGATTGACCTCTAGGTGAAGTGTACCCTCTCAAGTCTTTATACGTTTCCCTAAATGTCCTCATACATTTAATATAAGATTTGTACTAGCTTTTTGTATTGAGCTGAGAACTTTCCATCTTCTTCTATGATTTGAGAACATTTATCATATATAAGAATTATCTGTCCTTGAAAGTTAGATAGACCTTACCCATTACTTTGCCTGAGCTAACTGTAATTTTAGAGACAGTTTTTATTTCCTCAGTGTTTATGGTTACATTTTTAGCTGCTATATTTAAAGATATTTGCTTGGTTTTAAGCTTTTTTATGTTTTGTATGTAAACGCTTCTTCAGATTTGTTGCTTTCATTGCTTCACTTGTTAGTATATCTTGGCAAATAGCACACGATGACCTTGGCACTTCCTCCATCAGTCATGTCGCAAAAAGCAGATGCATTGCAAATAAGTACAATTCGAAACTCAGACTTTTCATTACCTTTTATGTTTGGCAGGAACTCGTTTATTTTTCCTCTTATAATATCAAATGCATATATTTTTCAATGTATATTTAAGACAGAGAATGAAATGTTGCTGACCAAAATCAAGGCTTTCAGATCACCCAATTTAAGCTGCTTTATCTCAAAGCAGTGACTATCAGGACTGAGAAGCTATAGACAAAAATTTAATCACTTGAAAATAATCTCGTGCTTCATTCTTCCTGTTTTTCAATCACAGAAGCAATAGATAGTAGTGACAAAGTAGAAAATACTAAGAAATACAAAAAGAAGATAATAAGTTAATGTACCCCAAATCCATCACCCAGAGGAAACTGATTTGCTGTATAATCTGCCAGAAATTTTGTGCAAATTTGCCCACAAATATACCAGAAAAAATTGTCCATTTTATACATATGGGTGGGTATATGTAACCTGCATTTTTCACTTACCATTGTAAACAGTTTTCCACATCAGTAAATACAGATCTGTCTTATATTGGCCAAATGGTATTCTGTTGTGTGAGTCATTACAGTTTAGTCATGCCCCTATTATTACACATTTATATTGTTTTTAATTTTTCACTTCTTTAAACAAGCTGTGACAAAAATAATTTGAAACACTCTATCTTGACTGTTTGGTGCTAATTATATCATGAATCTGTCTGAAAGAGGGTACTCTCAGGCTGTGAAGAGCTGTGAGGCTTGAAGTCAGCTGACGTCATCCACTTAATGTTTTATGATCCACTCCTTACATCTAGAACTTTAAGATGAGCTTGAAGCTGGGCAGGCTTGCACTCTGTGCTAGTCCTCCAGCTCACCCTCCTACATTCTTTTATTGCATCTGGCATCCTCTGGCCTTGTTTTTATATCTTCTTTGTCTGATTATTAATTTAGAGGAAAAAAAAAGAATTAAATTAAGAATTTGGCATACTTAAAGCATTAGCAAACAAATAAATACTTTCCTTGTGGGGATACCAAGGTGAATAATGTGGCAGGGAGCTAATATTTCTTGAGTACTTTGAGCCAGATTATTATTATTTTTTTTTTTTACTTTATTTTACTTTACATTACTGTATGGGTTTTGCCATACACTGACATGAATCCACCACGGGTGTACGTGAGTTCCCAATCCTGAAGCCCCTCCCACCTTCCACCCCCTATCATCTCTCTGGATCATTTTTAATATTCATTAAATATTCATCATTTTTAATATTTATTATTTTATTCAGCCTTCACAGTACCTCTTCAAAGGTGGTATTGCAGATGAGCAAACTGAGGTACAGAGAGGTCTAATAGCATAACCAAGATCAAACTGAGTAAGTGACAGTCAGATTTGGATGCAGGAAACTTCCATGATATGGATAAAACACAGGTCTTGCCCTCAAGGAATCAACAAAATGGTGCCGTACCCTGGAAGTTGTGTGCTAATCGTAATTCCTGAGCACGTGTATTTTGGTCCCTTGCCTATTTGTCCTTTTCTAGTTTTGAGGAGGAAAGTCAGCTAGTTCTTTACAACAAAGAAATGCTATACTTAAGCAGGACCTCAACTGAAATGATTACAATGAAAATACCTTATGCGTGAACAAAACACGCGCGCATGAAAACCGCATGCTGTAGTAAGCAGGGCATTCCTGGGAGAAGGGCTTTTTCCAGAATTATAAATACAATTAAAAAAAATAAGCCAAGCACACGTGGTCACCAAATATTCAATGATGAGAGTAAGAACAACAAAAAAAGTTTTTTAGAAAAAGTTCAACTCATCTTCCTCTACGTTTTGAAAGGACCAGGGCTAATAAGTAACCGTAGGGTTGTTTAAAAAGATCAGTTCATTTTAGTAATTTGGAAGCATACTTAGTGCATGATGATATTTTCCTTTCAGCAAGCATGCCTCAGATAATGCACTTAAGTACTTAAAAAAAATCAAGACCTTTAGTTCAGATACCCCTGGATGGGCTTGCTCCCCAGAAAGTCAGAGGCAGTCTGTGTTGAGGAAGGGAATGTCTTCAGGCTTTTTCTCCACACCTCTGTTTCTTCATCTCTTCAGATCTTCCGGCTTGAAGGAAATGGTGATATTTAGCTTGAAGAAGAGATGGCTTTTAAGTAAGATAATAGCCCATTCCAGTTCTTTTTAAAAAGCAAAACAAAAACAAACAAATATGAAACTTTCTTTTAAGATTCTCCAGAGAGATGATATGGGGAGCGAGGTGGCAGGGGGGTTCAGGACTGGGAACTCATGTATACCCGTGGCGGATTCATGTCAATACAATACAGTACTGTGAAGTAAAATAAAGTAAAAATTAAAATTAAAAAAAAAAAAGATTCTCCAGATCAGAAATAATACCACCAGTGTGAATTATAGTGAGACTTTTTTCTTAGAAGAGAGATAAACATATCAAAATCTATGATACAGCGGAGAGGGCACCAGAGTCGGGGTGAGAAGTTTCTATTTCACAACCTCTTAGGAAGCATGTGAACTTGCACTAATGTCTTAACCTGTCTGGACCTTGTGCTGTTTATCCAGGCAGAGGGCAAAATATTTGCCCCACCTACCACTTAGGATTGCTAATGTCAATGAAATGAAATAATATGTGTGAAAACCATCTGTGAAATGTTGAGTGCTCTATAAAATGTGTTATTATGTTATGGTGCTATTATTAGCCTCATAGTGCCTGATACAAC
This sequence comes from Neotragus moschatus, assembly GCA_006410615.1. Lineage (NCBI taxonomy): Eukaryota > Metazoa > Chordata > Mammalia > Artiodactyla > Bovidae > Neotragus > Neotragus moschatus. The sequence goes on from SJYA01001196.1 coordinate 439,810, forward strand.
TGGGTACTTGGTTACAACTTGTTTTTGTTGTTTTAGTAACATTCCCATAGCAAACAGCTATAGTTTTGGAGCTCTGTGGGTTCAGGCTGGCATGTTATATGAACCTGTTGAAAAATGATGGCTGATAACTGAAAAAAGGAATGCAAGCAATTTGGGGGCTGCTCACCTCCATCCGGAATCTATGGTTCCCACCCAGCTGGTGAGACTCTCTGAAGCTGTGACTCTTATGTGTCAACACATAAGGAAAGAAGGAAAGAAAGAGGGTTCCTCCAACTTAGAAATGCCTATTAACATTTAAAATTGACAAACATTCCCCTAAAAAATGCAAAGCAATAATAAGAACAAAGCTCATTTCAGCTGGCCTGTGATTTCCAGAGAACCAGGATGCAATTTCCAAGCAAGATGTATTTGGGGTGTGAGTGTGGGGTTGGAAAGGCCTCTTGTCTCAGTCCATGGGCCTGAAGATGTTAGCCCAACCAGGTTGGGGTTCCAGGCACAAGCAGAAGCACAGATTCTTAGGTCTGGTGCGTGTTCTGTCTTCTTCCACACTCTCCACAGGCTACAGAAGTCTTAGCCAGAAACACTTGAAGCAGACTTTTTCCCTAAAGCTGTTTCCAAAATTCCAGAGTCAGAATAGAACCTGGTCAGGCAGCAGGTGAGCTCCTGGGTTTGGGCCCAGGTAAGGTCCATGCTCAAAATTCTCCAAGCCGGGATTCAGCAATACATGAACTGAGAACTTCCAGATGTTCAAGCTGGTTTTAGAAAAGGCAGAAGAACCAGAGACCAAATTGCCAACATTAGCTGGATCATGGAAAAAGCAAGGGAGTTCAGGAAAAAAAACGATCTATTTCTGCTTTATTGACTATGCCAAAGTCTTTGACTGTGTGGATTACAATAAACTGTAGAAAATTCTGAAAGAAATGGGAATACCAGATCACCTGACCTGCCTCTTGAGAAACCTATATGGAGGTCAGGAAGCAACAGTTAGAACTGGACATGGAACAACAGACTGGTTCCAAATAGGAAAAGGAGTATGTCAAGGCTGCATATTGTCAGCCTGCTTATTTAACTTATGTGCAGAGTACATCATGAGAAACGCTGGGCTGGAAGAAGCACAAGCTGGAATCCAGATTGCTGGGAGAAATATCAATAACCTCAGATATGCAGATGACACCACCCTTATGGGAGAAAGTGAAGAGGAGATAAAAAGCCTCTTGATGAAAGTGAAAGAAGAGAGTGAAAAAGTTGGCTTAAAGCTCAGTATTCAGAAAACTAAGATCATGGCATCTGGTCCCATCACGTCATGGGAAATAGATGGGGAAACAGTGGAAACAGTGTCAGACTTTATTTTTCTGGGCTCCAAAATCACTGCAGATGGTGACTGCAGCCATGAAATTAAAAGACGCTTACTCCTTGGAAGAAAAGTTACGACCAACCTAGACAGCATATTCAAAAGCAGAGACATTACTTTGCCAACTAAGGTCCATCTAGTCAAGCTTTTTCCAGTGGTCATGTATGGATGTGAGAGTTGGACTGTGAAGAAAGCTGAGAGCCGAAGAATTGATGCTTTTGAACTGTGGTGTTGGAGAAGACTCTTGAGAGTCCCTTGGACTGCAAGGAGATCCAACCAGTCCATTCTGCAGGAGATCAGCCCTGGGATTTCTTTGGAAGGAATGATGCTAAAGCTGAAACTCCAGTACTTTGGCCACCTCATGTGAAGAGTTGACTCATTGGAAAAGACTCTGAGGCTGAGAGGGATTGGGGGCAGGAGGAGAAGGGGATGACAGAGGATGAGATGGCTGGGTGGCATCACTGACTCCATGGGCGTGAGTCTGAGTGAATTCTGGGAGATGATGATGGACAGGGAGGCCTGGCGTGCTGCGATTCATGGGATCACAAAGAGTCAGACATGACTGAGTGACTGAACTAACTAACTAAGGTCCATATACTCAGAGAAGGGTGAGACTGGTGTGGTCCCAGGCAACGGGAGCTTCATGCTGCAGGTCTGGGACACATAAACACTGCCTTCTTTGCTGCTAAATTACATTCTTAGCCTTTTCTCCCTGTTTTTCTTCCTTTTCCTGCCTCCCACATGTTCCTTTTCTTACACATATATGCTGTTCAAAGTCTTACTCCTTTTCTTTCCTCTTTTTATTTCTGTTATTTAGGAGAGTCCTAACGGTGACTCAGTTCACTGCTTTCTGTTGCGTTGTCCTCATCTGTGACATGAAAATAGACTCTGCGCTTTGTAGAGGGCTGGTGGTGCTCGTGGTAAAGAACCCATCTGCCAGTGCAGGAGACGTAAAGGACGTGGGTTCGTGTAAAAGAACTAAAAGACGTCAGGAAGATCCCCTGGAGGAAGGCATGACTACTCACTCCAGTATTCTTGCCTGGAGAATCCCATGGACAGAGGTGCCTGGTGGGTTACACTCCATAGGGCGCACAGAGTTGAACATGACTGAAGTGACTTGGCACAGCACACAAGCAGGAGATTCTATACCTGACGGCTACCTCCTCACCCCTCTCCTCTCCTTTCTTCATCTTACCTTTAAAATCTCTCTCCTTCCCTTGTCCTTTTCCTTACTCCTTCTTCTTCTCCTTCCCTGTCTCTCTGTTTCTTCCTGTCGTACACAGCCATCTCCACTAGCTTAGCTTTATGCTATCAGGAGGTCACCGTGGGACATTCGGTCTTCTTGACTAACCCTTGCTCCTGGGGCAGGCAGCATGGCTGTGGCCAGCAGGACTTCCAGAAGCAATGGTATCAAGGTCTTTCTCTTTACCTTCATCCCACTGGTGCTGAACCCCAGGCTATCACAGCTGCAAAGTACAGCTTGATGGTCTAAATCTCTTCCCATGCTCACCTATGTCTGGTGGTGTTTCCTATCTTTTTCTCAATGAAAATCAACTGGGATGTTAGTCAATGTCTTGGAAGCCACCGCAGTTATTTGATTCTTGACATGTAGCAGAGGTCATTCCGTTCTGAGAATATAACCCTCAAGCCCTTTTGACCCTTAATGCGAAATCTAACTGCTCTCCCCTCACAGGTACCTCTCAGTAGCATCTCATGGAAGCTCTAGAATGTGGACCATTTGTAAGTACCATAGGGAAAGTGGATTGGGTTTCACTGAGAGGATTCAGAGAACGTGAGAGGTATTTCCCACCAGGAACAACGTAAGACTGAATTTGAAAGTGAAGTTTCCTACGTAGACCTGGCTTGGCTCAGTCAGCCCTGTTATTGGTTCTGTGTTGCCACCACGGGCCAGATGCTGAACTGGGCTCCAGGGGTCATGGCGGACAAGATCTTTGTTCCCAGTGGTTCATAATATAGCTGGAGAGAAAACAAATAAGTGGACACTCTTTCCAGTTATACTAGAGGGAATGCCAGGATACAGGATAATACTGGTGCTGATGGGCATCTTCTCTGCCTGTGTTTCAGATATGTCTAGGGTTTAGGGGCTACACTAAGTGGTGATAAAAGCTACCCCAACCTGGGACTGTTGGACAGGAAGGACTTCCCAAGGAGAAACAATAGACTTGAATCCAAAAGTGAATTAAGAAAAGATAGATATGAGACAGTAGTAGTCAGAGGGGGAGAGAATTTTCTGGCCAGAAAGTTGTTCCAAGACTAGGATGTGTGTACATGGAGGTTTGGGTAGTTCTGCATGCTGGGTTGCTAGTGTGGAGGCAGAGATTAGCAGGAAGTACAGCTGGAGAAGGAACTGGAGTGCAGGAAGACGTGATTGTCATACTAATGTATTTGAATATTTTCTTGCAGGCATTAAAGAGCCCTTATACCACGAGTGTATATGAGCTCCCAATCCCAACCCCCCCACACACCATCTCTCTGGATCATCCCCGTGCTTCAGTTTCATATACACTCGTGGTAACAACAACAACAAAATAATAATAATAAAGAGCCCTTATGACCATGAAATGGGGAGAAAACATAACCATATGTATTACTTTTGAAACCTCATTCCTAACGTTAGTGGAATTGAATGAGAGCAAGACTAGATACAGAAACAACAGTCAGGATGGTGCTTTCTACCCTGGTTGCGCATAGAATTGCCTGGGGGCTGAAAAATACTGATACCTCAGTTCCACCCACAGAGACTCTGATATAATTCATCTGGGATGTAGCCTGGGCTTCAGAAATTTTTAAAAGCTACCCAGGGGATCCTGACTTGAAAACCACAGGTTTAAGAGGCAGAGGAGAGGACTGAAAGGTTATTAGATGTGCCCAGCTTGGACTGGACATTGCTCAGGGCTTCCTGAAAAAACAGCTTATATTTTTTTCTTCTAGAAGTGGTTAGGAGGTTAGTCTGATACTTGATGGCCAACTGTAGGTGAGTTCTCAAATGACTGTGAGGGGAGCAGTGAGCCTTGGAGTTTATTAATACCAAACCTGAGGTGTTCATTGATGGGAAGTAGCAGCATCTCAAGATAAGTTGGTGACAACAGGGTGGGGGAGTGGAAATGATGTAATTTGATTAGAGTATAAGTTATTTTGTGAATTACTTCTGATCCACCGGAGGAGGGCATGGAAACCCACTCCAGTATTCTTGCCTGGAGAATCCCCAGGGACAGAGGAGCCTGGAGGGCTTCAGTCCATAGAGTCACAAAGAGTGGGACACGACTGAAGCAACTTGGCACACAAGCACTTGTAGATCAGAGTTTAAGTTAATTAGCATACACATATAACCACTTAACATCCCCCACCTGCCCCCATTCTGTCTAAATTTCACTTCAACTTTCTTCTCAAATTGATTGAGACTGGACAGAAAAACTCTAATTCAACTGCATTGAAGGTTTTCTATTTAGCCTATCCAAACTATGGCTAATTTTTGAACAACATCAACAAGAGCAGAAAAGAAATGTTGATTTTAAGCTTGAAATTTTGAATTTATTGTATCTTTCCATGCATTATGTTTTTGTGAAGAATTCAATACCCTATCGCCCAGACTGCATTTCCCGTTTCTGTTTAGCCCTCTTAAGAATTACTCAGCCCCAGAACACTGAGAACATTCGGGCAAGTCCGAATACCATGGAGTTAACCCCTTTGTGCACAGAAAGGTTCTCCTGACTTCACAGCAGTGGCTTTGCTGGGAGCAAAGTCTTCCAGGGATCCCCAGTGCCGGCTGAGGGGATGTGATATAGGGGTTAAAGGCAATTTGCAATTTCCGAAAACCACTTGATTTGTTGAAAGAGCCTCCTGAGGAAGAATATGTAAGTCTGAAACGGTTTGCAACATCTGAGAAGGTGGGAGTACACACTCAGAGGCCCTCAAAATGTCAGATTTGAGCCCAGAATCAGGAGACAGACTCTGCTGGGGTTTCTATGACTCTCGTTAACTGCTAAGACTTCCTGTTGAAATCTTTGACAGTACCTTTGACAGCAAGTTATTATCTTACCATAAAATCTGCCCCTCACCCCCTAGTCCTTCTGCTCCCCCAGTTTCTAAGAAGGTGTGTAATAGTTATGTGGGGGATTGGAGAGTTAAAAAGCAGATTCTAGAATTTCCTAGGGACTTGACTCTTTCAGGGACAGGCTGTGAGCAAACTCTCCAAGTTTTTTTTTTTTTTCCATTTTCACTGGAGTTGAATTAACAACAGCAAGAGAATGCCTCCAGGTTTACAGTTGTATGGCTTATTGTGTATATATCCTATAAAGTCGAAAACCATATGGAGAATTCCACTTTCTTGGCTTTGTGTGTGTGTGTGTGTGTACCAGGAAGTAGTAAAATGTTTTGAGGTGCTATTAAGTCTTTAAGTTACAAAATCAAGATTCCACCTTAAAATTTTTCCATACTGTACGTGGTTGCATAGCCTGGGGTGCTGAGTGCCTGCCAAATATCTATCAGAGAGTGATTTATGATATATGATACGCTCCCCGGCCCAAGTGGAGGCTGTCGTTGAAACATGAGAGAGGGGAGGTTTGCTCTCTCGAAACCATGAGGGCTGGTTTCTGTTTGGCTTTTCTGAGGGAATGACCAGAATAAAACGTGTCACATTTCACAGCACCAAAACTTATGTAAGAAACAAAACACGATTCTGTTAGGGGAAAAAACAAAGCAATACAAAACCCTTAGTTTCTCTCTGTGGTTTGTTAGCGATTGTTTTCTGTCCAAGTGACTGTTGCTCTTTGCTCCTTTATTCTTCCACCCCATTACTCCCCTCGTCCGTTGTCGCTAATCTACTGAGTCTTGAAATAAAAAAGGAAGAGCTCTGTACAGACAATTAAAGTATTTTAAAATGAGATCTCAGCTCCATGTTTTAAATATTTCATGTGCTTTCCATTCTACTCTAAGAATATATTGTGAGTTCTGGTGTTTTCTGTTCTGCAAATGTTTCCTTTGCAGCTGTGAGGAAGTACATCTCCCATATGGCTTTTAGGACACTTTGCAGTTTGCTTAGATAAAGCAATATGGACCAAGAAAAATGAAATAGCAACCGTTTTTCCTTCATATCAAAATCTTTTGGGTTTCTAAGTGGATATTTGAATTAACAGCAATGTAAAGCACAGTATGATTGGCTTTCTAAAATACTGTTAGTTGGGGTATTGCTGCAGGTTTTTAAAATAGCCCATCTATGAATGCTGAGCCTTTTTTGTTGGTGAAATATGCATTGCTTGTTTTCTGACCATAAAAGAAAGCTATGGTCACTGGAGAAAATTTGGACAATGTGTTTTCTGGCCATAAAAGAAAGCTATGGTCACTGGAGAAAATTTGGACAATGCAGAGACAATTTGGACAATACACTGTACAGCGCCTCATTGGTTTCCTAAGTTACCTTACATCATTATTATTCTTCAGTATTGTTATACAGTCTTTGAAAACACAATTCCTAAAGGCTTCATAATTTTTGATATTATTATGACATACTTAGCTCTTTCCTTGTTATGGGACATTTAGGGTATCTCCATTTTTAATGAAAATGTTATTTTAAATAACAATGTCATAAATAAATCTGCACATGGAGCTTTAACCATATTTCCATTTAGGATAGGTATTACACAACTGGTGTTACAGATCAAAAATTATTAATGTATTTTAATAACCTTGTTACATATTTTCATATTGGTCTCATACATTGTGCTTTACGGCCATCATTTGAAGGTGAGTTTGTGTCAGCCCCACCCTTACATTCTTCAGTACTCTGATGGCTATATTTTTAACTGAAGTATAATTGACATAATGTTCTATTAGTTCCAGGCATACTATATAGTGATTAGATATTTCTATTTACTACAAGATGATCACCATAAGTCTATTTACCATCTGTCATGGTTTAAAATTATCATATTATTGACTCTGTTCTCTATTCTGTATATTATATTCTCATGACATTTCTTTTTTTTCCAGTTGGAAATTTGTGCTTCTTAATCCCCTTCATCTGTTTTGCTCATCTCCCTACAATCCTCCTCTGTATCTATGAAACTATTTTTGTTCAATTTGTTTTTTTCTTTTATATTCCATATCTAAGTAAAATCATTTGGTATTTGTCTTTCTCTAATTTTACTAAGAATGCCTTCTAGGTCCATCTATGTTGTTAAAGTGGCAAAATTTCACTCTTTTTATCGTTGTACAATATTCCTATATATATAATACACACATATTTATGTATATATATTATTTATATACTTACATATTCTGTGTGTGTATATATATATATGTATGTATGTATATAACATCTTCTTTATCCATTCACCTGCTGCTGCTGCTGCTGCTAAGTCACGTCAGTTGTGTCTGACTCTGTGCAACCCCATAGATGGCAGCCCCCCAGGCTTCCCCATCCCTGGGATTCTCCAGGCAAGAACACTGGAGTGGGTTGCCATTTCCTTCTCCAATGCATGAAAGTGAAAAGTGAAAGTGAAGTCGCTCAGTCGTGTCCGACTCTTATTGCCTTCTCCATCCTTTCACCTAGCCATGGGCATTTGGATTGTTTCCATGTCTTGACTGTTATAAACAATGGTGCAGTGACTATAGGAGTGCAGGGTGCTTATATGTTCTTAAATTAGCATTTTCTTTAGGAAAATACCCAGAAGTAGAATTTTTAGATCCAATGGTAGTTCTATTTTTAATTTTAAAGAACTTCCATGTTATTTTCCATAGTGGCTACACCAGTCTATATTCCCTTTCAAGTGATCAAGTATTCTTTTTCTTTCACATTCTTGTCTTTACAAGTTATTTATTGCCTTTTTTGATATTAGCCATTCTTACAGGAGTAAAGTAGTATATCATCATGGTTTTGCTTTGTATATCCTTCACGATTAGTAATGGTTAGCATTTTTTCATGTGTCTGTTAGCCATCTGTATGTCTTTGAAAAAAATGTCTATTTTAGACTTTAAAAATATTAAGATGTCTGAGTTCTATATATACTGCATGTTAACTCTTTGTCAAATATATAATTTGCAATGATCTTCTCCCTTTTTGTGCTGTCGCTGGTGTTCGTCACTGTTCAAAACCTTTTAATTTGATGTAGTCCCATTTGTTTGTTATGCTTTCCATGCGCTTGCCTAAGGAGACAGATCCAAAAAAATGTTGCTAAGAACGATGTCAAAGAGTTGACAGTCTATGGTTCCTTCTAGGAGTTTTGTGGTTTCAGGTGTTACAGCCAAGTCTTTAATCCGTTTGAATTGAATTTGATATTTGGTCTAAGATAGTGGTCCAGGTTTATTCTTTTGCATGTGATTATCCAGTTATCCCAACATCATTTATTGAAGAGATGTTTTCCCATTGTATGTTCTTACTTTCTTTATTATAGATTAGCTGATCATATGTGAGTGGGTTTATTTGTGGATTCTCTATTTCATTCCATTGATTTATGTGTCTATTTTTATGCCAGTACCATATTGTTTTGATCGGCAAAGCTTTGTAGTATAGTTTGAAATCAGGAACCTTGATACCCCCAGTTTCGTTTTTCTTAGTGTTGTTTTGGCTATTCAGAATCCTTTTTTGGTTCATACACATTTTGAAATTATTTGTTCTGATTCTGTGAAAAAATCATGTAGGAAATACAAATAAAAACTGCAGTTGATAGGAACTGCATTGACTACATATATATTACTTTGAATAATATTGGCATTTTAACAATATTGATTCCTCCAATCCAAGAGAATGGTATATCTTTTCTTTTATTTGTGACATCTTTATTTTTTTTTCATTAGTATCTTATAGTTTTCAGAATACAGGTGTTTTGTTTACTAGGCTAAATTTATTTCTAGTTATTTTATTCTCTTTAAAGCAGTTGTAAATGGGATTGTTTTCTTAATTTCTCCTTCTGATAGTTCCTTATTGGTGTATTGTAACACAGATTTCTCTATGCTAATTTTGTATCCTGCAACTTGACTGAATTCATTTGTTAGCTCTAATAGGTTTTTCAGTGAAATCTTCAGTTGTTTTTTTTTTTAATATAATAACATATCATTAGCAAATAGTAACAGTTTTACTTCTTCCTTTACAGTTTGGATGCCTTTTATTTCTTTTTCTTGTTTAATTGCTATGGTTAAGACTTCCAATACCATGTTGAATAAAAGTGGAAGAGCAGGCATCTTTGTCTTGTTTGAGATCTTAGAGGGAAAGCTTTCAGCTTTCACCATTGAGTATGATATTAGTTGTAGGCTTCTCATATATGAACTTTATTATGTTGAGATACTTTCTCTCTATGGCCTCTTCGTTCAGAGTTTTTATTGTAAGTGTGCATTTAATTTTGTTAAATGCATTTTCTGCAGTCATTGAGGTGATCAAATGATTTTCACTCTATATTTTGTTAGGGTAGTATATTCGTTTGTGAATGTTAAATTGTCCTTGCATCCCTGGACTAGATCCCACTTGATCACTGTATATGATTCTTCTAATGTAGTGTTGAATTTGGCTTGCTACCATTATGTTAAAGATTTTTACATCTATATTCATCAAGGATATTTGCCTGTAATTTTCTTTCTGTAATGTCCTTATATGGCTTTGGTATCGAGATAATGCTGGCCACATACAGTGAGTTTGGAAGCTTTCCTTCCTCTTCAATTTCTTGGAATAGTTTGAAAAGTCTAAGTATTAAATCTTTTTAAAATATTTGGTAGAATTCACCTATGAAGCTGTCTGGTGCTGGCTTTTTGTTTGTTGAGAGTTTTTGATTATTAATTAAATTTTTGCCAGTAATTGATGCATTTAGATATTTTATTTCTTTCTGATTTAGTTTCGGAAGATTATACATTTCTAGGAATTTAGCCATTTCTTCTAGGTTTTCCAATTTGTTGGCATATAATTGTTCACTGTAGTTTTTAATGATCCTTTGCATTTTTAGGGAATCAATTGTAATTTCTCCTTTTTCATTTACGATTTTATTTGGGCTTTTTTTTTTTGATGAGTCTAGCTAAAGTTTTATCAATTTTCCTTACTTTTCAAAGAATCAGCATTTAGTCTCATGATGTTTTCTATTTTCTTTTTTGTCTCTGTTACTTATTTTCACCCTGATCTTTATTATTACCTTCCTTCTACTAACTTTGGGCTTTGTTTTTCTCTTTTTAGTTCTGTTAGGTGTATAATTGTATTGTTTATTTGAGAGTTTTCTGGATTTTTGAAGTAGGCCTGTTTTGCTATAAACTTCCCTCTTAAAACTGCTTTTGCTGTGTTTCATAGATTTTGGAAGGTTATATTTCCATTTTCATTTGTCTTAGAAATTTTTAAAATTCATCTTTGATTTCTTTGTTGACCCATTGTTTAGTAGCATGTTATTGAATCTTTTTGTATTTGTGTTCTTTTTTTCAATTTTCTTGTACTTCATTCTAGTTTTATACCTTTGATATAAAAAAGATGCTTGATATGATTATAATCTTATTAACTTTATCGAAACTTGTTTTGTGGCTTAAAGACCTCTCCTGGAGAATGTTCTGCTGCTGCTGCTGCTGCTGCTGCTGCTGCTGCTGCTGCTAAGTCGTGTAGTCGTGTCCGACTCTGTGCAACCCCATAGACAGCAGCCCACTAGGCTCCTCTGTCCCTGGGATTCTCCAGGCAAGAATACTGGAGTGGGTTGCCAGTTCCTTTTCCAATGCATGAAAGTGAAAAGTAAAAGTGAAGTCACTCAGTCGTGCCCGACTCTTAGCGACCCCATGGAGTGTAGCCTACCAGGCTCCTCCACCCATGGTATTTTCCAAGCAAGAGTACTGGAGTGGGGTGCCATTGCTTTCTCTGTGAGAATGTTCTATGTGCACTCAAAAAGAATGTATATTCTGTGTTTTTGGATAGAATGTTATGTATGCATGTTTAAGTCCATCTAATTTGATATGTCATTTAAGGCCATTGTGTGTGTGTGTGTGTGTGTGTGTGTGTGTGTGTGTTTAAGCTATATTTCTGACTAGATAATCTATCCATTGCTATAAGTGGCATATTACAGTCCCCTACTCCCATTGTATTACTGTCAATTTCTATTTTTATGTCTGTCAATATTTGCTTTATGTATTTAGGTGCTATTATGTTAGATGCAAAATATTTACAAGTGTTATATCTTCTTATTGAATTGATACCTTTATCATGAAATTCCCATCTTTGTCTCTTTTTGCAGCCTTTCGTTTGAAGTATTTTTTGTGGTACAAGTATTTCTACACCAACTTTCTTTTTGCTTCTGTGTGGATAGAATATCATTTTCCATCCCTCCGCTTTTAGTCTGTGTGTATCCTTAGATCAGAAGTGAGTTTCCTGTAGACAGCATATATATGGGTCTTGTGTTGTTGTTGTTGTTTTTTAATTCTTTCAGCTACTCTGTCTTTTGATTGGAGCATTTAGTTCATTTACATTTAAAGTAATTATTGAGAGGTGTATACTTATTTTGCTAATTGTTTTCTTTTTCTTTCTTTCTTTGTGTTCTTCTGTGTTCCTTTCTTCTCTTGCTCTCTCTACTCTCTTCTTTGGTGATTTGATGAGTTTCTTTACTGTTATGTTTGGGCTCCTTTCTCTTAAGTTATTGTGTTTCTATTGTAGGTTTTTGATATGTATTTACCATGAGATTCATGTATGAAAACCAATGTTGTCATTTTCAGTTTATTTTCAGTTTATGATCTCTTGAGTTTGAATATATCCCAAAACAATATATTTTAACTCTCTCCACTCACCTGTTTTACTTTTTTGATGTCACATTTTACATTTTTTTTGTATATCCCTTAATTACTATAGTTATTTCAAATCCTAAAAAATGATGCTGTGAAAGTGCTGCACTCAATATGCCAGCAAATTTGGAAAACTCAGCAGTGGCCACAGGACTGGAAAAAGTAAGTTTTCATCCCAATCCCAAAGAAAGGCAATGCCAAAGAATGCTCAAACTACCACACAATTGCACTCCTCTCACATGCTAGTAAAGTAATGCTCAAAATTCTCCAAGCCAGGCTTCAGCAATATGTGAACCATGAACTTCCAGATGTTCAAGCTGGTTTTAGAAAACACAGAAGAACCAGAGATCAAATTACCAACATCCGCTGGATCTTGGAAAAGGCAAGAGAGTTTCAGAAAAACATCTATTTCTGCTTTATTGACTATGCCAAAGCCTTTGACTGTGTGGATCACAATAAACTGTGGAAAATTCTGAAAGAGATGGGAACACCAGACCACCGGACCTGCCTCTGGAGAAACCGGTATACAGGTCAGGAAGCAATAGTTAGAACTGGATATGGAACAACAGATAGTTTCCAAATAGGAAAAGGAGTACACCAAGGCTGTATATTGTCACCCTGCTTATTTAACTTCTATGCAGAGTACATCATGAGAAACGCTGGGCTGGATGAAGCACAAGCTGGAATCCAGGTTGCCGGGAGAAATATCAATAACCTCAGATATGCAGATGACACCACCCTTATGGCAGAAAGTGAAGAGGAACTAAAAAGCCTCTTGATGAAAGTGAAAGAGGAGAGTGAAAAAGTTGGCTTAAAGCTCAACATTCAGAAAATGAAGATCATGGCATCTGGTCCCATCACTTCATGGGAAATAGACGGGGAAACAGTAGAAACAGTGTCAGACTTTATTTTTCTGGGTCCCAAAAATCACTGCAGATAGTTTACTGCAGCCATGAAATTAAAAGACACTTACTTCTTGGAAGAAAAGTTATGACCAACCTAGATAGCATATTCAAAGCCAGAGATATTACTTTGCCGACTAAGGTCCGTCTAGTCAAGGCTGTGGTTTTTCCAGTAGTCATGTACAGATGTGAGAGTTGGACTGTGAAGAAGGCTGAGCACCAAAGATTTAATGCTTTTGAACTATGGTGTTGGAAAAGACTCTTGAAAGTCCCTTGGACTGCAAGGAGACCCAACCAGTCCATTCTGAAGGAGATCAGTCCTGGGTGTTCTTTGGAAGGACTGAAGCTAAAGCTGAAATGCCAGTACTTTAGCCACCTCATGCGAAGAGTTGACTCATTGGAAAAGACTGTGATGCTATGAGGGATTGGGGGCGGGAGGAGAAGGGGATAACAGAGGATGAGATGGCTGGATGGCATCACTGACTCAATGAACATGAGTTTGAGTGAACTCTGGGAGTTGGTGATGGACAAGGAGGCCTGGCGTGCTGTAGTTCATGGGGTCGCAAAGAGTCAGACACTACTGAGCGACTGAACTGAACTGAACTGATAATTGATTTTGCTACTTTCCATACTAGCTTTGTAAGTTATAGATCCACTACCTTTAATACATGTTTGCTTTTACCAGTGATATTTCTCTTATATAATTTCCTATTTCTAGTTATGGCTTTTTCCATTTAAAGAAGTCCCTTTAACAGTTTTTGTATGGCTGGCAGTGGTGAACTCCTCTAATTTTGCTTGTCTTGGAAACTCACAATCTCTCCTTCAGTTCTGATTGATAAACTTTCCAGGTAGAGTTTTCTTGAGCATAAGTTTTTTCCTTTCAGAACTTTTAATATATCATGTCACTCCCTTTTCTGCTGAAAAATCAACTGATAGTCTATGTATATTCCCTTATACATAACCAGTTGTTTTTCTCTTGTTACCTTTAAGATTCTCTCTTTCAGTTCAGTTCAGTACAGTTCAGTCGCTCAGCCATGTCCGACTCTTTGTGACCCCATGAATCGCAGCACGCCAGGCCTCCCTGTCCATCATCAACTCCTGGAGTTCACCCAGACTCAGGCCCATCGAGTCAGTGATCCCATCCAGCCATCTCATCCTCTGTCATCCCCTTCTCCTTCCAATCCTTCTCAGCATCAGAGTCTTTTCCAATGAGTCAACTCTTCACATGAGGTGGCCAGAGTATTGGAGCTTCAGCTTCAGTATCATTCCTTCCAAAGAAATCCCAGGGCCCATCTCCTTTAGAATGGACTGGTTGGATCTCGTTGCAGTCCAAAGGACTCTCAAGAGTCTTCTCCAATACCACAGTTCAAAAGCATCAATTCTTCAGTGCTCAGCCTTCTTCACAGTCCAACTCTTACATCCATACATGACTACTGGAAAAACCATAGCCTTGACTAGACGGACCTTAGTCGGCAAAGTAATATCTTGGCTTTTCAACATGCTATCTAGGTTGGTCATAACTTTTCTTCCAAGGAGTAAGCGTCTTTTAATTTCATGGCTGCAGTCACCATCTGCAATGATTTTGGAGCCCAGAAAAATGAAGTCTGACACTGTTTCCACTGTTTCCCTGTCTATTTCCCATGAGGTGATGGGACCAGATGCCATGATCTTCGTTTTCTGAATGTTGAGCTTTAAGCCAACTTTTTCTCTCTCTCCTCTTTATCTAATTTTTATTATTTAGTTTATTTATTTTTGACTGCACTGGGTATTTGTTGCTGTGTGCGGGCTTTCCTTTGCTGCAGAGAGTGGGGGCTACTCTTCATTGCAGTGTTGGGGCTTCTCATGGTGGCTCCTCTTGTGAAGAATGGGCTCTGGGTGTGCAGGCCTCAGTAGTTGCGGCATACAGGCTTAGCAGTTGTGGCCCACTGGCCCTAGAGCAAGGGCTCATCAGTTGTTTCACACAGACTTAGTTATTCAGCCCATGTGGAGTCTTCCCGGACCAGGGAGTGAACTCATGTTCCCTGCATTGGCAGATGGATGCTCATCCACTGTACCACCAAGGAAGTGCTTGCTCTCCTTATCAACTTTTGACACTTTAATTATAATACACTGTAGTGTGGTTCTCTTTTTGTTTCATTTTGTCCCTGAAACTCTACGGGCTTTCATTGAAAGTCTATATCCTTTGCCAGCTTAAGAAAAATTTCAGTTACAATTTCTTCAAATATGTTTTCTGATGCTTTTTCTCTATCTTCACCTTCTGAGATCTCTGTAATGCAAATGTTAATATGCTTGATATTGTCCCAGAAATACCATAAACTAGCCTCTTTTTTTTTTTTTGGTTCCATGCCACTTGTCTTGCAGGATCTTGGTTCCTTGACCAGGGATTGAACCTGGGCAATGAAAGGCACTGAGTCCTAGCCAGTTGCCTGCCAGGGAGTTCTCATATCCTCATTAATTTTTTTTTCTTTTAATTTCGTGTGATTTCCTTTATGCTGTCTTCCAAAATTCTGACCTATTCTTCTGCATCGTCTAATCTGTTGTTGATTCCACCTAGCATATTTTTCATTTCAGTTACTGTATTCTTCACCTCGGATTGGTTCCTCTTTCTATTTTCTCTTTATTAAAGTTCTCACTATGTTCATCTGTTCTTCTCCTAAGTTCACTGAGCATCTTTATTACTGTTACTTTGAACTCTTCATCAAGTAGGTTTCTTATCTCCATTTCGCTTAGATGTTTTCTGTAGCTTAGTCTTGTTCCTTTGTTTGGAACACATTCCTTTGTCTCCTCTTTCTGTATATTCTCTCTTTATTTGTTTCTATGTACCAGGTAGATAGAGCAGCTTTGCCTCTCGCCTTCCTGAAGAAGTGACTTTGTGAAGATGGTTTCCTATGGGGTTCAGAAGAACAATAATCCTCCAGGTCTCCAGAGTCAGATGCTTCAAGGGTGTCTCCTGTGTGGGTTTCACATACCCTCCTCTTGTGGGGATACTGTAGTTGCTGTGGGTGTGATAGTGGGTGGGTCTAGCCCCAGTCAACTGCCTGTGGTGCCCAGCCCAACAATTCTGGGTGCAATGGTGGGCAGGATGGGCACCCAGGACTGAGTTTGCTTTGAGGAGCCACAGATACTAGCTGAAGCTGCTGCTGGGTGTGGTGGGTACAATCTCTTTTGGAGGGTGCTGGCAGGGGAAGACATGGGGTGGTGGTGGAGTGGATCCTTAGGAGATTACTTAGACAGAATGGGTGGTGCTAGCAAGGGAGATGCCTAGCAGTATCAGACCACCAAGGAAGGGGAAATTTTTTTTAAAGGAACTTACCAAAACTTAAGTTTCTAGAGATAGTTCCCACAAATCCCTACCCCTCAGCCCTCACCATAAAACTAGACAGTGGATCTTCTTCACATATGGCCTAGGAGCTTTTCAAATTGCTGCCTCTGCACTGAGACTCACAGTGGGTGGGTTTGTGCACCTGCTCTTTAAGAGAGGAATTTTGGTTCCCCACAGTCCTTTGACTCTCCTGGATGTAAGCCCTCACTGGTTTTCAAAGCCAAATGTCAGGGTGTGGGGGCATAGCTTCTTGGTGCAGTTACCTAGGACTAGGGTGCTCAGTGAGAGATTCAAACCCCTCACTCCTTAGGGAGGACTTACGTGTTTGTGATATCCCCTCCCACTTGAGGGTCACTGCATTGAGTTGTAGATCCTGACTAACCTATCTTGTCCCTACCTACCTGTCTCAGTGTTTTTAAAAAAATTACCATTAGTTTTAGACATGATGTTCAGTTAACCTTCAGGTCATTTTCAGAGAGAATTTTTCTACCTTTAGTTGTGATTTGTTGTGTCCATAGTAGAAGGCGAGTTCAGAATCTTCCTACTTTTCCATCTTGACCCTGACTCTTGAGGGTTGTTTCCTTACATCTTTGCCAGTTCAATACATACCAAATGATGCAATTAATTTTAATCAGCATTACTTTAATTATTAAAACAACATTTAGTTTTCTCTTGTATATAGTCCACAAATTTCAAGCTTTTAGTGACTTGGTTTAGTAAGCTTTCCTCAAATCCACATTTGGTATATCAGAGATTTTTCTGAAAACTCTGACTATACATATAACCTGAAAATTAGTTATCTCTTAGAGCAGTTGAGTACTGTATGGAAGCCTGGCCAGAACTTGAATAAGTGTTTCCTAAAGCTACTAAGTCAGTGTAACTAAAGGATCTATCCCAGGTATATCCAGTGAGAACTGGTCTTCTGCAAGAAGTCTACAAGCCCTGCTTTGGTGGTAGCATTCCTTGATAGATGTGTGTTAATATTCCAAAAATGAACTGGAGCATAACGGCTTTCTTTTTGTTCCTGATTCTACTATGAACTTGTATCCCATTTGACAAGTTCTTGGACTTCAGCTGCTTTAGATAATGTATTTGGGATCATCTTTCCGTGTCTTCTCTCAAAACTGTTCTTATTGAAGATCTCTGTACAAGAATTACTGCTGGGATGTCATTAATATTTGGTTGAGAGAGTGAAAGCTGTAGTCGCAGCAACTTTAAAGCCAGTCTTGGGGATGCCTGTCAAGGAAATTTTCCTTGCTTTTTTATTTTCTAAGGTACTATCTGTTGAGCACGTATTGCATGCCAGGCACTTTTCACACTTGATCTCATTTAAGTTTCAATGCCATCGAATGGAATTTATATAATGATCCATTTTCACAGGCAAAATAATCTCAGAAAACTTACATCAATTCCCCAGAGATATAAAGATTAAAAGCAGTAGGTGGTAAATACAAAAACATTCAAAAGTCCTGTGTATTATTTATATAGAGTCTATAGGAATAGACAGGCCAAGGGATCTCAAATAAACTATTGAGTGACTCAGGAAGACAACCAGGGGATCGTTTCACTATTAACATATAGGAAAACTCTGTTACCTGCTCTCTGAAGAACATACATTGTTTTAAAATCATTTTTCAAACAATCAATGAGATTCACATGTAATCTTTAGTCTCTCAAATATTCATGTTGCAGAAATTCCCAGTGACCTCAAGTTCTTAAATTTATCCTACACACTTGGTTGAGAATCTTAAATTTCTATTCACATATATTTAGCGAATTCTTCTACTTCATGGCTTAATTGCAAGGTATTTACCCTTGGAGCAGTCCAATGTACTCATAAAAACAGGAGTTGATCACTTATGGAAATTGGCCATGGAAATATGCCGAAGGTGTTTTAAGGACATGTTTTTAGTGTCCCCTCTAGGAAACCTGTATTTCCACTTCCCAGGAGCTCAAGATTTTAAAGATCAGGCTTCCTAGCCTCTTCAACCTCTGCAAGCTGAGATAACCTGTTGCTATTTTCAAATATAAATAGACTTTATTAGGCTTTAAAAGAACTGCCCAAGGGTTTTTCCCCCTTTTTTCATTTTAGTGTTTGGATTGTCAGCGGAAGTCTTGAGCTTTGAGACTTGGAAGGCAGTGCCTGCAAACAAACATCCTGTGGACAAAACTGTCGGCCCAGCACTTGGTGTTCCAGGATGATTGACAGGAAACAGGGTGTGCGGTGAGAAGGGAGGACGGACTCTGAGCACCGGCTTCCAGTTCTCCCAAACAATAGCTAGGCTCCCCAGGAGCCTCAACATTCCTTTTCCATCTGCCCTGTGGAAGAG
Source organism: Neotragus moschatus (assembly GCA_006410615.1). Lineage (NCBI taxonomy): Eukaryota > Metazoa > Chordata > Mammalia > Artiodactyla > Bovidae > Neotragus > Neotragus moschatus. The sequence goes on from SJYA01001196.1 coordinate 458,464, forward strand.
TGAGTAGTTGGCTGCGGTGGGAGTTAGGGAGGATGTGGGTCGGGCGGGAGGTGAAAAGACCCCTAGTATTCAACCTAGCAATTACAAACAGAAAACTGAAACGTTTTGATAATGCTTCTGTTTGAGGGATAGGAACGTGTAGAGATGCCAGGATCTGGCATGACAGTGGAACCAAACAGTGACCAAAAACGAGCCACCTGAAGAAATTAAGATCTATCAAAGCCAACACTCATTGCTTGGGGGGAGGTAGTAATACAGAGAGATCCAGGATGGTTAAAGGAAGTGAAATGAAACTCATAAAGAAAAGAAAGCAAACATTAAACATTTTTTTCCCCCACCTTCCTCCCCGCTCCCCTACCCCACACAAGGCTCTTTGGGAGAAAGGAGAGGAAATGCACATTTTTTAAAGCCCAGCTCTGTGCTGGGTTTTTGAGGTAGGTATTATATTAATTTTTCCAAGTGATGAAAGTGAGGCTTAGAGAGTTTAAGGGTTGTTCAGTGGGGCAAATTTAGACTATGGAAGAAAGTTTAAGGGTTGTTCAATGGGGCACATTTAGACTATGGAACAGTTTCAGTTCTGTCCTTTGGGCCCCAGAACTCTGTTGCATTTTCCTCTACCACTTTTCCTCCCTAAATCTGGCCAGGCTCTGCCCGCTTCCTTCTCTGCTTCAGTTCTAAAGGGAAATATGTAGAAGAAAATTTCTCTAGCTCAGGCTCCCACAGCTTCCAATTTATAGCTTCTTTTCTAATTTTCTCAAACCCTTCCTCCACATCTGATTATCAGGCGCGTTCATCTCTCTGGGACTTCACTGCGTGCTTCCCTCTGCGGCAGCGACTTTTCTTCTTTCTCTACAACACAATCTTCAGTTCACTCCTGAGTCCACAATCTTCAGCTCACTCCTGAGTCCACAATCTTCAGTTCACTCCTGAGTCCACAATCTTCAGCTCACTCCTGAGTCCACAAATCTTCAGCTCACTCCTGAGTCCAGGTCAAATGTCGCTTCTATAAAGAGCTCGTGTAGCAACTTTACCTTACTCCCTGAGGTGGGATCAGTACGTTTTCAGTACCATAGTCTCACAGCAATTTGTGTCTACGTCTTTTATAATTATGATATGTTATTTTGAATCTAACTATTCCTGGTTCTTACTAATCCATGAGTAACCCACAAAAGAAAACCTTAAGATTTAGTCTTTTGATAGTTTTACAATGTCCCGTTTAGGTAAATATTAGGCTTTAATCCTCCTTTCCTTTCCTCTGTCTTTCCCTTTATGTCTGAGAATTCCTGAGAGTCTATGGTCTCTTTATAGTCAGTAGTTGTCCTCATGGGATTCATAAATTAAGAAGAAAAAGTAGGCAGAGACATTAAAAGACTTAGATGGGAAGAAGGCCCCCTGTCAACCCTTTCCTCCAGCCTTCCCTTCCTCCCTCTGTTTCCATCCTTCCTTCTTTCCCTTTTTGCTTCCTCCCTTCCTTGAATATTTACAGGCTATCACTTATATTTTTGGTACCACATTAGACACTGAGAATATAAGTAAGAGCAGAACCCACACTTCTTCTGCCCCTATGGAGCCATAGCCCATTGAGGAGGTAAATTTTATAAATACAGCACTCAAAATATGCAGTTGAGAACTGTGATGAAGACTATGAAAAAAAGATCTGGCTTTGTAAATATAGCTCAGGTGGGCCTGAGCTAGTCTGGGATGAGTGGGTGGTGCTTGGCAGTTTGACGTGGACTTGCAGGGAAAGATTGAGATCAATCTGAAAGCATTCGTGTAGTCAGGTGGCTACTAGACACTTATAGGTATACCTGTTGTTCACAAAAGGTAAAGAGTGAAGGGAACTCCCCTTCCGCCAGGGAGAAGAGGAAAGGCACAGCTTGGTTTCGTTATGAGACAGTACTCAGTTTTGCTCATGTGGTAGAATCTCAGAAAAGCCAAGTGACTGAATTTAGAAAGGGATATAGCTGGTATTCTTTCCTGCTAAGTCAGAAAAGCAATAGAGCATTGAAGACTGCTGCTGAAACTCATAGATTTCCTTTTCTAGGCGCATTAAAGCTCCTCATGGCTATATGAAGAAGCCTGCTTTTGTGACACACAGACATCTGTATATGTATGTACATACATGCCCACACACACATACATATCATTGGCTTTGTATTGAACTTCTCCCCTTTACTTTGTAGAAGACCAATTGTCCTTCGTTTCCTATATTCTTAGGATTGCTGAAAAACAGGAGAAGTGGAGGGTGGTGAGGATGATGGAGGAAAGTAGCAGAGGTGGCAGAACAGGCCACCCAGAACCATCCCATGAATCAAAATCCTTAAGGGAATTCACAAAAGAATGGCCTGTAGTCAAGCACATGAACACCCCATCTGGGGTTCCAGGCTCCTTTGCTCTGTGTGTGGGCCTTGCAAATAACTTTTGATATGGGGAGGCCTGTGGACAGTGTCAAAGGCACACACTGGAGCGGAGATGCCGTCTTGCCAACACACTAAAAGCCAACCCGCTCTTTACCTACATGCTTTGGGGAGTCACGGAGGCTTCAACCGCGTATTTATATGCAATGTGCAACTTTATGAGGCATAAGCTGTTTGCCAGATGTCATTTGTCCCTTTCCCTTCCTTCCTGCCTGCCTTCCTCACTCCCTTCCTTCTTTGCTTCCTCTCCTCCTTTCTTCCCCTGAAGTGTGATCTTGGAGAAATTTAGAAACCAAGTTAAGGAAGCTGTGTTGTAGTTAATTAGGATTTGAAGTGGTTGGGATGCATCTACATTTGTAAGAGTTTAGAATTTCAATATTTTTGTTCAGAGAACTGTCCAAATTCCCTCCCTTAGCATTCAAAACTTCATACACCTGGTTATTAACCAGGCACCCAGCCTTATCTACCCTGACTCCCCTGGTCCAGGCAACTGATCTCCTCATTGTTCTTGGAACAATCAGGCTCCCTTTGTTTCTTTCTTACATTTTTCCAGAGCTGACCACCTCATGTCCACTCACACACATTCCCAGTTCTTCACTTGCTGTTTGTCCTGCATTGGCAGGTGGATTCTTTACCACTGGGAAGCCCTCCTCTACCCACCCTAAAAGGCCCCACCTGAGTCTTACCTGCCTCCAGCTTGAAAATCTTCCTCTTTGCTTAACTCACAGCACTTCTAGCTCCGTTGACAGTGAATCCTGTGTGGGTTTGTGAAAAAACTTGTTTTTTGTTGGATGAGATTGTTGTAGATTATTATTTTGTCTTTCTACTTTGTATTCTCTACTGCCTTCTAATCTGGAACTTATGACCTAGAGCCCTGGAACTTGTCTTTCCTATTTTTGTCCCTCCAGCTGTTTGAAACACTGAATTGTCTGAGCAAATCACATGTCTTTATTAAATCACTTGTTTATTTAGTAAGAGATGACTTTCTTTGTTCAAAGTATCAGATGCGATGTCAAGGAGGAAAGAACTGAATTGTATTAAAATGTCATTTATTAGAATGCTGGAGAAGATGTGGAGAAAAGGGAATTCCTACGCTGTATGTGGGAGTGTAAACTGTTACAGCCATCATGGAAAACAGTATGGAAGTTCCTTTAAAGAAAAATAGAGTTACTATATGAACCAGCAATCCTACTTCTTGGTATATATCTGGAAAAGATGTAAGTTATAACTCAAAAAGAAACAGGTACCCTAATGTTCATAACTGCACTATATAAAATAGCCAAGACATGGAAGCAACCTAAGTGCCCATTAACAGATAAAGATGTTAAACACACACACACACACACACACACACACACACAGTGGAATACTACTAAGCCATAAAAATGAAATAATGCCATTTGTAGCAATGTGGATGGACCTACAGATTATCGTAATAAGACAATGACAAATATATGATATCACTTATATGTGAACTCTAAAAAATATTGCAAATGAACTTATTTACAAAACAGAAACAGACTTACAGACATAGAAAAAAACGTATGCTTACCAAAGGGGAAGAGATGGGAGCAGGATAAGCTGGAAGTATGGGATTAACAGACACACACTGCTATATACAAAACAGATAAACCACTAGAATTACGGTGTTCCACAGAGAGCTAAACTCAATACCTTGTAATAAACTGTAACAGAAAAGAATTTAAGAGAATATACATATATATATATAAACTTGATCACTTTGCTCTACATCTGAAACTAACACAATGCTATAGATCAACTATACTTCAATTAGAAAACCCATAAATTAGATTTGAATTAAAAAAAAAAGATTCTATTAGGTGCATGGCTAAAGTTTCACGATACAACTCTATTTAATCTTCCCCTAAACCTGGTGAATCAATTATAGACGTTTACAGATAAAGACATTTCACTTAGAAATTTTGAGCTGTTTGCTTAGGATCATGCAGAGAATGCATCAAAGCTTGGTTATCTTTTTCTTCCCCACAAAAATGTATTCACTGAAACACTCATGAAATGGGTGTTCATTAAGTACCTTCATGATTCAAGCAGCAGAGATGCAATGATGACTGGAAATCTACCCAACTCTTATTTTCATGGAACTTCCCTGAATGAAAAGCTTCATATGGAAAACACAATGTCCTAAATAAATGTAAAACTGCAGCTATCTTAAATGCCAAGATGGAGATATCCATGCTATTAAAAGAGTGTATCATACAATATTTATTCTTCTCTGGGAAGGAAGGAAATACATTCTTGTTGAAATACCTGTACTGGAAGTATAGGGTAAGAGTTAACCAAGAAGAAACATACCCAGTCTATGACATGGAAGGAGCATGGCAAGTCAGGAAAACTGGAGGGTTTCAGAGTGGCTGGAGTGTGTGTGTGTGTGTGTGTGTGTGTGTGTGTGTGTGTGTATGTGTAGCTGGAGATATAAGCCTTTCTATTTTTTTAAGTTTTTTTCAAAGTCTTTATTGAATTTATAACAATATTGTTTCTGTATTTTTTTCTTTTCATGTTTTTTTTTTTTTTTGGTCCATGAGACATGTGGGATCTTAGCTCGCTGCCCAGGAATCAAACCTGTACTCCGTGCATTGGCAGGCAAAGTCTTCACCACTGGGCCTCCATGGAGGTCCCCTTTGTTTATTTTTATGTTTGTCCTAAACGCACTGAATTTAATGGAGACTTTTCAGCATGTGAAAGGCAAGATCACTGTGGTCTCAGTGTGGAGAGCAGATAGGAGAGGGACAAGACTAAGTGAGGGTAAAGCAGGCCAGAGACTGCTGTAAAAGACCTGGCCACAGAGAAAGCAGCTGGCCTAGAGCAGAAACGGTGGTGGGCATAGGATGGAGTAAAGAGGCTAGGCTAGATAACTATTTAGGTGGTTCAACTGGAAGAACTTCATGGATTGGATGTCAGGGTGACGAAGAGGAAGGGGACACAAATAACTCTCTAGAAGTTTTGCCCATAAAGCTTGCTCGATAGGAGGGCCATTATTATACTGGGAACTGTGAAAGATGATCAGATTTAAGTAGACACTTATCACATTGGATTTGGTTGTATTTTAAGATGTATTTTGGCTTCCCTAGTGGCTCAGCTGGTAAAGAATCCACCTACAACGTAGGAGACCCAGGTTTGATCCCTGGGTGGGAAAGATAACCTAGAGAAGGAAATGGCAACCCACTCTAGTATTCTTGCCTGGAGAATTTCATGGACAGAGGAGCCTGGCAGGCTACAGTCTATGAGGTTGCAAAGAATCAGACATGACTGAGAGTTTGAGCATGACCATAGATATATTTTAGACATCTAAAATGAAATGCTAATTTGGATAAATAGCCTGGAGTTAAATGAGAGGTCTGTCTGCAGAAATAAAATTATGAGGCGTTAGGCAGAGGTGGTTATGAAAGCCCCTGGCATGGATAAAGTGGCCAGAGGAGAACTGCCTGAGTAATGTGGGTGCTGCTGGAGGCACTGAGCACAAACTGAAGATGATACCCAGTTCTTGGTTTAAAGGGACTCTTGGTTTGGCAGTCCGAGCTTGGACTTGTCAGATTCCAAAGTCCACAGTTTTTCACTGACATCATTCACTGAGAAAGCAAAGGCTAAAGTGAGTGGGAATCAATACTGTAATTCTTGACCTTTAAGGGTATTTTTTTAGTTTTGTTTTCTAAGACATGTGGTTTCCTGCCACTGTTTTGGCACATTTATTGTTGAGATTGGGAAACAGTAGTGTGTATTATATTTGGCATTTATGCCTATTACCTTACAGGGTTTGTGTGAGTTTAGGAGGTGTAAACCTTTTTTTTTTTTTTTTTTACTTTGCAAACACAAAAACAGAGGCCCAGGCAGAGTCAGGAGAGTTTGAGGTGAGATCACCAGAGGCCCGGATATAAAGATTAGAATCCATGACACGACAACTCCCAAAGCAGTTTCCAGGCCTCTGAAGCATGCTGTCTTGACATGCTTGTGTTTTGATTTTTGTGTTGTTTTTTTTTCCCCCCACAAGGCTAGGAAGAATAGCTAGAAAAGGAGTTGGCATTGCTGCCCCTTAGGGACTCCTGACCTGTTCAGCCTGTTGTAGACTAGATCGTAAGCATTAGAGTTATTAATAGTATAAGAAACATTTGGGATAGTCATCACATTTGCACCCTAAAAATAGTGAAAGTGAAAATAGTAAATTGCTTCCATTCTAATAACATGTCATTCATGTTAATAGAAATAAACTATAAAAGGACTAGTTTTACAGAAACTGAAAGGGTAAATTTGAAAAAACAAATATTGAGCTAAAGACTCTTTCAGGGATTAGTGACTTTCCAAAATAATTTGTATTCAAGAGGGGTATGATTTTTTAAAGTTATTAATTCAAAGCAGTAGCACTTCCCTTTGATAAAAGATGCAAACAGTGTAGGAAAGTACAAAGAGCAAAAATCTCCACAGCCATACTTCCTCCCAGAGCCCAGTTCCTCCTCTAGGCTAACAGTTGTTATCAGTATTTTTATTTATTTCTTCACATATTTTCTTTGTATCTGTCTTTTATATACAAATGGTAGCTTGTAGTGCGGTGTTTTGTGCTCCATTTTTTTTCAACTGGGATATAGTCCCAAGTCTGTTCCTATAGATCTGCCTTTGTTCCCTTTGGCTGCAGAATATTCCATTGCAAGCACCCCATAACTTATTGAATAGTCTCCTACCAACCTAATCTTTGGCTGTTAAAAAAGCGTTGAAGAGAATATTCTCATACAAGCTTCTTTATACGTATATGCAAATATCTGCAGGAGATATATTTGAATATATAATAGCTAGGTCAAAGGATATATATATATATTAATAGTTTTAATAGGCATTAGAAATAGCCATTTAGACATTGAACTAATTATTATGGGCTAGCAAAAAATGTTCAAGAGTACTTGGTTCCCCCAACCACTTGTAAAATATATTGTTATTTCATTAAAACATGAAATGTTTTTTAAAGATATTGGAGCTCTCTGATTTGTCTCAAGGTTTTGCTTGTTCAGGAGTCCAGAGACTTCCAGATATCCTCTCTCAGCCATTCCAAGAGATTTAAGAATTATTCAGTGCTCTTTTTGGCAAATGACCCAACCTTCATGAGACATTGAAGGGAGAAGGGAGTTAAGATTTAATGAGTATTAAGCTATGTTATCCATGTACGGATGTGAGAGTTGGACTGTGAAGAAGGCTGAGCACTGAAGAACTGATGCTTTTGAACTGTGGTGTTGGAGAAGACTCTTGAGAGTCCCTTGGACTGCAAGGAGATCCAACCAGTCCTTTCTGAAGGAGATCAGCCCTGGGATTTCTTTGGAAGGAATGATGCTGAAACTGAAATTCCAGTACTTTGGCCACCTCATATGAAGAGTTGACTCAGTGGAAAAGACTCTGATGCTGGGAGGGATTGGGGGCAGGAGAAGGGGACGACAGAGGATGAGATGGCTGGATGGCATCACTGACTCGATGGACGCAAGTCTGAGTGAACTCCGGGAGTTGGTGATGGAGGGAGGCCTGGCGTGCTGCGATTCATGGGGTCGCAAAGAGTCAGACACAACTGAGCGACTGAACTGAACTGAACTGAAGCTATGTTATCAGGCTTCCCAGATGGCTCAGCAGGAAAGTATCTCTCTGTGATGCGGGAGACGCAGGAGATGCAGGTTTGATCCCTGGGTTGGGAAGATCCCCTGGAGGAGAAAATGACAACCCACTACAGTATTCTTGCCTGAAAAATCCCATGGACAGAGGAACCTGGCAGGCTACAGTCCAAAGGGTCGCACAGAGTTGTACACAACTGAAGAAACTAAAGACACACGCACAAAATTGTGTTATCATAATGAAGACCTGGACTGCTGACCGTTCAGTTCAGTTCAGTTTGGTTGCTCAGTCGAGTCCGACTCTCTGCGATAGGAGCTGCAATTCGGATAGCTTATGATGAATGGTGTCAGATTTGTGATCTCCAAAGATTTAGCTTCGGGACCAGGGACCAGGCTTGATCACTCAAGACCTTTTGTGTAGCAGACTTTTATTAAAGTGAAAAAGAAATAGAGAAAGCTTCTGACATAGACATCAGAAGGGGGACAGAGAGTGCCCCATTCGCTAGTCTTAGCAAGGGAGCTATATACTTTTTCAGTTGGTTATTACAGCAACTCAAAAGAATGTCTCAATATTGTAAAGGTCTTACCAGACCCACTCCTACAATATACATTTTAAGATAACAGGATTAGTCAGAAGGTTCTCAAGAAGGAGAAACATGTCCTCAAGTAGGATACGTTGTTGTTATATAATCCTTCCTACAGAATTTAAGCTGAGTTGTTTTGTTGTGTAATCATCAGCTGTGGGCTTAAAGAAAAAATAAGTTTGTGCATTTCTTCTTCTTGAGAACTCCAGACCCCCTCTCTTCCTCAGGGACCCTGGACTTCTTATCAGCTACCTAAGAACTGACTCATTCATTTCCCCCTTTTCTTTTAGGAGAATATGGCTGCCAAGCGAAAGGGTCAGCATTTTTATTCCATAACTACTTCCTGCTCTTGAGGGGCATCATGCCTAAATTGTTGAGGCAGCATATTCTCTTAACCCTCATATTGAAGGTCTCTGATCCAGGGGCCCCAAGTAATAGTTGGAGGAGATCGTGACACTGGTAGGAACTTGAACAACCATTTGTAATCTAAAAGCTTTCAGATGGTTAGAAACAAACCCCATTTTACAGTTACAGATATAAGGCAAAGTAGTCACTAAACCAAGTCAAGACATAATCAAAATTGAAAGTCACATTATATACGTAGTTACATCAGGCCATCTTAGGATTGTTAGATGTCATCAGATCAAGAAAAGGCATCACATAACGATTGTTGTTGCTGAAGGTATTTGCAGAGTTGAAGAAAGACCTTTCCTTGAAGCGGAGAAACCCACCATGGCTCTTTTTTTTTTTTGCCTCTTCTTTTCCTCTGCATGTTCTCTACCATAATATACCATTTGAGCCAGCTGTAACAGTTTTTTAAAGACTGATTAGGTCCAAATGCCTGTTTCCGTAACTTACGGCAGGTATCTGGAACTGACTGAGAGAAATCTATTTTTTAAGGTCATTTCTCTCTTTGCACTTTTGGGATCAACATCAGTAAAATTTCGCAGAGCCTCTCATAGTCTATCTAGGAGTCTCCTTTTATCTGTGTTCTTTGTTAGCCAACTTAGCATAGTCTAAAGTCTTAGCATGCACGCACTTGAGTCTTTCAAGAATTCGTCTGGCAAAGTGGCTTTGTTATGAGAACTGCTTGGCTCCCAGAAGGCAATGGCACCCCACTCCAGTACTCTTGCCCGGAAAATCCCATGGACAGAGGAGCCTGGTAGGCTGCAGTCCATGGGGTCGTGATGAGTCAGACACGACTGAGTGACTTCACTTTTACTTTTCACTTTTATGCATTGGAGAAGGAAATGGCATCCCATTCCAGTGTTCTTGCCTGGAGAATCCCAGGGAAGGGGGAGCCTGGTGGGCTGCCATGTATGGGGTCACACAGAGTTGGATACGACTGAAGCGACTTAGCAGCAACAGCTTGGCTCCCAGGAGGAAGGAGGGCTATTTCATGCTCCCTCTTTACCTTTGTCTCATGTTCAAACTATTCATCTCCAAAAGTAGGAGCTTCCCTAAAACCCTAAAAACTGAGTCAGGGATCAGCATCCATCCCAAGATATACGATACATTTCTCTAAGTAAGGTCTCATAAAATAAAGTTAGTCATATAAAAGCTTCTAAGTACTTTTCTGGATCCTCTACATAGTCTCAACCACAATTGGAACTGTTTGAAATTCTACTGAGAAGGAGGCAACCTCTCCTGGAAAGGTGCTCTGATTCTCATCCTGTTCAGTTGGGAGCCCCAGATACAGGGGCAAAGTAAGAGGATCGGAGGGAGCTGAAGGTTTCACACCCAAATCTGTACCCTTAGGACACAAGTCTGGCATGTCTCACAGAGAGGGAGAGCAAAACATATGGCGCTGCTACCCATTTCCCTCGTTTGCTACAGAACCAGTCTAGTTATAAAACGGTATCGTAATTAAGAGACCCTTCAACCGGCCATTGTCTGCCATCTTTCAAAGGATACCCTGGCCATTCAGTATCACAGAAGAAGATCAGGTGTTTCTTTTTTTTTTTTAACTCTGGGGATCAAACATGCCCCAGTTTTTAAAATACATTTAAAAGGAGTGGTTCTGGAACTGCTAGCTCCCATCTGTAGGAGAGGAAAAAGCGGCATCCACAGCCTTGGCTTCTTTCCGCTAGAGGTGTCCCTCCCTGCTCTAGATAGGGATGTAGACAGACTCCCCACCCAAGCTTTCCTCCCCTGGTTGGACTTAGCTTGCCCCTTACCAACGCAGGCACCTTACTCATCCCTCCTGGTTCTACCCCGAGGTGGGGTGGAGATGCACTGGGGGTAGACGTGATGGCATCCCAAATTGATTTCAGGCTCCATACCACCACCTTTGTTTGGCTTGTCCTTTGCCTGTGATGCCACCTGGGTTGGAGCAGAGTAGTTTTCTGGAATGTTTCCCAAGCTAGGACTACTAGGGGCAGCATCCATCGCCCATGAGCCTGTGCACATTCCTGAGCACTGTCCAGACTGAAATAGACTTGGTGAGCTATAAAGAGCTGAACAGCAACCAAGCTAAGTGTCACCACGCTAGTATACATGACAGCAAAAGAGGCGGTGGAGGGGCGACCAGTGAGGAAAAAGTGATTTTCGTCCCCTAGCTACTAGGGCTAATCCTTCCAGTTCATTTCTACAGATTCCACAAAGGGAATGTCTAGGGAGTTGAGACAAAAGCCACCAGAGAGCCTCTTTTTTCCTCCTTGAGAACTTCAGACCCCTCTCTCCTCCTGGGGGACCTCAGACTTCTTATCAGCCTACCTAAGGATTGACTCTCTCAGTTCTAGCAGCAGCATAAGCCAATAAGGAAAATAGGATAAACGCATCATTAAAGGGTGGCAAGTGTGGAAACAAAATGTAGAACAGAGTAATATAAGGAGTCCAGGGGTAGAATCAACAGATGAGGTAAGATGGTCGAGGGTGGGGCCCACTGAGAAGGTGATGTTGGATTGAAGACTTCCAGGTGATGGAAGCTGGCCTAGTGATAGCTCGGGAGGAAATTTCCAGATAGAGTCTGTAGGTAGAGCAGAGGCCCTAGGGTGGGTGCGCCTGGGGACCTCTGGTCTGCCTGGAGCGGAGCAATGAGCAGGGAGAGCAATGCAGGTACCACAGGACCTTGCAGGTCATTCAGAGCACGAAGGGGGAAGCATCGCAAGGTTTTAGTAAAGAAAGGATGTGATCTGACCTAGGTTTTCAGAGTGTGACTCTATACACACTGTGTTGAAATAGACTGAAGTTGGAAAGGGCAGAGCAGGGAAACCTATGAGGAGGCTGTTGTCTTTAGTATACCCAGGAGAGAGGTGATGGTGGCCTGGGCATATTCTGGATAGAGTTTGCTCATGAAGTGGACAGAATTTTCTTGGGGATTACGGCATTGGCTTTCAGAGTAAAGAAGAGGTAGGAACAATTTCAGGATTTGTGGTATGGGTTACCATTGATGGATATACCGTGAAGTTCATGAAGACAGTGTAATTTGGGAAGGAGACTAGAAGTTCTCTTATAATCATGTTGCCCTTGTGATGTCTCTTAGCTAAGTGGTTTATCGAGTAGGAAGATAGATATATGAATCCGGAATTGAGAGGAAGAGGGTGAGGGAGAGAGAGGGAGGGAGAGAGACTCAAGGAAAAGCAAATTCCATATTACATACTATTTAATGCAGTAAGTCTCCTACATAGGACTCTTTAAGTAGTGAACTTTCAGACGTGTGAACATGCATTCACATGTCCAATCACGGTAAGTTAGTTCACTTTTCTGGGGGACCTTATCATGTGTGTGCGTCCTCAACAAATGGTTGTTTTCTGTACTTTCTATACAGTACTGTTTAGAGTTTAGAAGTACAGTATCTTGATTTCAAGCCCAGGATATACAGAAGCAAGCATGAAAGCAGAGATATATAGCCAATTGTGTTAGCTGGGTACCTAGGCTAACTTTCCTGGAATTACAAACAAATTGGACTTACGAATGCAGTCTAAGACTAGAACTCATTCATATATAGGAGAGTTGTATTCACAGTAATAGGTGATGCTATGTTCAGCTGTTAGATGAAAGAAGAGCTCAGAGTAACTTGTTCTGAATTATCTGAATCCAAAGCCCACCATTGCCCATAGCATTACCTGGTATTCCTTTACTTGCCACACAGCCTCCATGTGCCAGGACTTGCTCAAGGCTGCTTCTCATAAGGAATCTGAGACCTGTGGGTTATACTTGGAGGCACACAGTTGTGGATGGGGGTACTGAAAGAGCCATACCATGGATTTGAGGCCCCCAAGGTCTGTGGGCCCTACTAGGTCGATGGCCCCACATGGAGAATGTGGAGTTTGACACACAAGTGATTCCCTTGAGCTGGCCTGTTTCTGGTAACATCCTGTTTTTCTCTTCCAACTGTGCTCTACTGGCCATATTATTGTCATAAGGGTGGAGTCTGTTTATTTCTGATATCTCAAAATCCTTTAGCACGCCAGTGAGTGATAAAGAATTTTCATTCCATAGAATGAAAAGGATGTTCATTTGAAAGAAAAAGTCAATTCTGCCTGATGTCCAGGTGTGGGAATATTTTGTCCTACAGCAATCTCTGTCAGATCACCACTGCCAGGAGACAAGAGAGCAAGAAACTGTGTTCTTAAGATGTAACTCACAGCTGTCAATAAAGTTCCAGTATTTTCTAAAGTGGCTCAATATCACAAGGGATTTAGACTTCTCTGTTGTTGACTTACTGGGTTTTTAGAAACCAATGAAACAATCTCACTAGTGGTTAAGGATTCAGGCTTTGACATCAGGTATCTCTACCAATTCTTACCTGTCTGACTTGGGGCACGTTACTTAAGTCTCAGTTTCTCCAAAGTTGTAATGGAGGTAACAGTGGGATCTGCTTCAAAGAGTTGAAAGATCAAAAGAGATAATAAATGTAAATTCTTAACACTTAGTCACACACAATGAATAGTTGTTGACTATGGTACCAAATTCAGACTTAAGTTGAAGAAAGTAGGGAAAACCACTAGACCATTCAGGTATGACCTAAATCAAATCCCTTATGATTATACAGTGGAAGTGAGAAATAGATTTAAGGGACTAGATCTGATAGATAGAGTGCCTGATGAACTATGGACAGAAGTTCAGACATTGNTTTTTTTTTTTTTTTTTTTTTTTTTTTTTTTGCAGAGCACTGCCAACACATTGAGCATGAGCTGAGATTTGTACCCAGTCTGGGTTGTGATTCAAGCTCTGTCATTTTACTGATGGGCAGGATGTAACTTCTCCAGACTAAAGTGTGAAGAAATAAAATATAATAGGGAATAATTATAACTGTCCATTGAGAGGAACTAATGATCTGATGTTTGCCAAAATACTTAGAATAGCACCTGACATATAGGTAGCTGTCACTGAATGATAATTATTTGTATCAATAACTCTTCCATTTAAATCTAATAATTTGGTCTTTTGCAATACCTGAAATGTATTGGAGAGATTCATTGGCCTTCCTATTTCACATCAAATTGTTTTATTTTTAAATATCATTTAAGTAGCAAATGATGCTCCTCCAGACCTAAGTCTCAGAATATGATTTCCCAAGTGGTGACTTGGACTCAGCAGATTCAGGGAAGGCTTCTTGAGAAAGTCAGCTCCAGTCCAGGTACAAAGACATGCCTTTGAGCAGAGGTGATTTGAGATGATAATCTCTTAATTGATGAGCAGGACTGCTGCCCCAGTCTTAAATTTATGCAGGACAGAGCCCTAGTGAGAATGAGCCTCTAGACCATTAAATGTTATCACAGAAACCCTTCCACTGCACTCTTAAACAGTTGACACACACATTTCATCTTTCTTGGCTATTATTTGGACTTACTAAGCATTTCTGTAACATTTCCCCCCCATAAATTGGCTGCATTTCATTAGCAGTTCTTCACATCACTCTGTGTAAAAGGTGAGTACAGCAGTTTGTATATTATAGACAAGGAAATTGAGGTCCAAGTAAGTACAGTGTAGTTTGGCCAAGGACACCAGAAAGTTAAGCTCTGGAATGAGCAACTAAACCGAGCATGCCTCAGTGTTGAGTCATGGTTGACTTTATCAAGGAGACTGTTCTTCATTGATGATTTGATTCAACACATTCAAAACAGACACACACACACAAATAATGTCCCCTCCTCTCCCTAAGAACAAGAAAACATTCCATGATTTCATAGTCATAATATTGTAACCAGAGTGGTCAATCTAAAATTGAGTCTGATCAAGTCACTCTTCTGTGAAAGGCTGGTTCTTATTCTCCATCACCCTGGTATAAAGTCCAGTCTTCTTAGTGACATACATGGCCTTCTCACTGTCCTTCCACACCCCTACTGCCAGCCTGTTTACTCATCTTCCCATCTTTACTTTGGTCATGGGGCCAACTTTTAGTTCTTGTAATATGCCTTTTTCTGTAATATATAGAAAAGAATCTTCTCCTATCTCCTTTGCTTTCCTTTTATTATCTGTCAGAATTAAAAAAAAATTTTTTTTGTACTTTACAATATTGTATTGGTTCTGCCACACGTCAACATGAATCTGCCACAGGTGTATGTGTGTGCCCCATCCTGAACCCCCCTCCCACCTCCCTCCCCACACCATCCCTCTGGGTCATCCCACTGCACCAGCCCCGAGCATCCTGTATTGAACCTGGACTGGCGATTCATTTCTTACATGATATTATACATGTTTCAATGCCATTCCCCCATATTGTCCCATCCTCTCCCTCTCCCACAGAGTCCAAAAGACTGTTCTAGACATCTGTGTCTCTTTTGCTGTCTCACATACAGGGTTATTGTTACCATCTTTCTAAATTCCATATAAATGAGTTAGTATACTGTATTGGTGTTTTTCTTTCTGGCTTACTTCACTCTGTATAATAGGCTCCAGTTTCATCCACCTCTTTAGAACTGATTCAAATGTATTCTTTTTAATGGCTGAGTAATACTCCATTTTGTATATATACCACAGCTTTCTTATCCATTCGTCTGCTGATGGACATCTAGGTTGCTTCCATGTCCTGGCTATTATAAATAGTGCTGCGATGAACATTGGGGTACACATGTCTCTTTCAGTTCTGGTTTCCTTGGTGCGTATGCCCAGCAGTGGGATTGCTGGGTCATAAGGCAGTTCTATGTCCAGTTTTTAAAGGAATCTCCACACTGTTCTCCATAGTGGCTATACTAGCTTGCATTCTCACCAACAGTGTAAGAGGTTTCCATTTTCTCCACATCCTCTCCAGCATTTATTGCTTGTAGACTTTCAGATAGCAGCCATTCTGACTGGTGTGAAATGGTACCTCTATCTGTCACAATTTTTAAGAAGTCTCCCTACATTTCTCAAGACCGGGTAAGTTAGCCCTTCTGCACCCTTCTATGGTACATGATATTTTTACCACTTATATCACTAAAATTATCTTAGTTCCATCTTTTCCATGAGATTTCAATCCCCCTGAGCACAACTGTTTACCTGCTTCATTGTAGACCCCTATTGCCTACCATAGTTCATACAAATAGTAGTGATATAATAAATAACTTTGGATGGTATGAACGAACAATATGCCTTGTGATTTGACATTTTCTATCACACAGAATCATAAGGTTGCTCTCTTTTGTGTCAGACTCTGGGATAAATGCTAGAGATATAAGAGGTTATGGTCTGAAGCTTTGATGGTGAAATTGCTGGCAACTGCCAAGAGGGAGGGGAGGGGAGTGATGAAACTTACCAGTATAGATGTTCTGGCTTAAGATAACATCCTTTATATCTGTATCTGTTGACAGCCTTTGGTCTTTTATAGGTGTAATCAGGACAACCATATAGTTGTCCAAACTGGTACAGCTCTGAGTGGAAATGGCCTCTGTTGAGGATGATATGTTGACAGTCAGTAAAAAGTAGGACAGTCTCAAATCAAGTGTGTGATCACTCTAGGTGTATAAATTACCCCAATGTGCTGTTCATCTTGAGCTCAGTTCCTGGTTCAACTGAGCCGTGTAATGGGCTTACAGTTGCTGCTGGGTGAGAAATTGCACAGTGGGACTAACTGAAACAGCCAAGGAACCTGAAGCAGTCACGTTGCAACAGTTTTCTCTTGAAGCAGCTCTAAACATAGTAGTAGTTCTCAGTGACAGCAGCAGGTGAGAGAGGCAGTTAAGCAGTAGTTCTATTGCTCAGTAAAAGTTTTGGCACCTGGATTTGGACATGAAGAACACTAACTGGGGAGCCGAAAGAGTTCCAGATCAACCGAATTGCTCGAAGCTGCCAAGTTGGCCTGAGAACTTTTCCTTTGTGAGGGAGATGTGCATGATAGCCGAGACCACTCCTTAGCTGGAAAATGCAGTTTAGGCATATGTTTAAAGAAGCAATGATTAAAATATTATGTTTTCAGAGCCCTTTTTGTACTCCTGAATCCATGGCTGTGCCAAACACTTAACTGTGTGGAGGGTGATTATCTTTTGAGAACAGGATAGTGGCTTCCCAGTTGCTGCAGCGTAGTTCTCAGTGCTGGCAAGTGTTTAGGAAGTGAAAGAGGGGGACTTGCACATGAGTAATAAAGGTGAAAATCCCTGACACCAAGAAGATGTTGAAATTCTGGTTAGCTTATTTATCTTGTTTTGGCAAATGTCCTATATCCAATGGAGGATGGCATGTTCCCATTACTACATTTATCTTTTATTTCCTGAGAGACTGCCTCCAAATTTATGTCCATCATCTATGCCTGGAGAATGTAATAATTTATAACTAACAAGTTTATTGGCAGCATACAGTATTAATTGATTGGTAGTGACCTTGGGTTGGTGTGAAGAATCCTTTTGTAATAACAGAAGAATAGGAAATGGATTTTCTTTTTAAGTATACTATAGAAACAAACATACATTGAGAGAGGAAAGCAAAAACAAAACAAATCCATGTAAAGCTGGTTGGTTGAAGTCAATCAAACTGTGGAATTTCATCTTCATATCTTATCATGCTTTTTTTCTGGTTTTTTTATTAGCATCTTTTTGTAAAGTCCTGAGTTGACACCAGCCACCTTTGTAATTGATATTCATAATTCCTTAACTCAGATTTCTAGGCCAGCAGTGTAATGATGGTTTAGAACTGGGTTCTTCTAGGAGAAATAAAAACCAACAGCAAAACAAAACAAAATATATGAAATGGTAGTTGCTATGCAAGCCAATCACATCAACTATATACCATTACATTTGGGAAAAACTATACTATGTGCCAAAAAAGCGCTATTTGCTGTTTGGTGTAAAGAATTATAATTGACAGGATGTCTATGAGCATAATAAAATCAGGAAGCAAATTCTGACTTTTTATACCTTTGACCAAAAAATAGCAGGTCTTTCATATGTCCAGGAGAACTGAGGGGTGTAGAACAGAAAGTGAAGAAAAATGTCAGGCTCCTAGTGGCATAGAAAAAATCAGCACTGGTTATAAATGTGTTTCTAGACTTAAACAGCCTGAGTTCATATCACTGCCCCATGCATTTGTTGTGTGACCTTGGGTAAGACACTTAACTTTTGAGCTTCAATTTCCTTACCTTTAAAATAGGAAAAGTAACTGTAGCTTTGGTGAGAACTCAGTGAAATGATCCAGAAAATCACTTAGTAAAGTGTTTGACAAATAGTAAGTTTAATAAGGGCTTCCCTGATGGCTCAGTTTGGAAAGAATCTGCCTGCAATGCAGGAGACTCTGTTCGATTCCTGGGATGAGAAGACCTGCTGTTGAAGGGATAGGCTACCCACTCCTGTCTTCTTGGGCTTCCCTGGTGGCTCAGCAGGTAAAGAATCTGCTTGCAATGTGGAAGACCTGGGTTTGATCCCTGGGTTGGAGAAGGAAAAGGCTATCCATTCCAGTATTCTGGCCTAGAGAATTCCATGGGGTTGCAAAAAGTCAGACATGACCAGTGATTTTCACAAGCTCAGTAAATGTCAATTATAATTGTTCAAAACCCCAGCTATTCAACATTATGGCTACATTTTTCAAAATTTCAGGTTGTGCTTGAATATATGGTGAACCCCCCAGGAATGTTTGTATTTGAGGTATATGGNGTACTTTGGCCACCTGATGTGAAGAGCTGACTCATTAGAAAAGACCCTGATGCTGGGAAAGATTGAGGGTGGGAGGAGAAGGGGATGGCAGAGGATAAGATGGTTGGATGGCATCACTGACTCGATGGACATGGGTTTGGGTCGACTCTGGGAGTTGGTGATGGACAGGGAGGCCTGGTGTTCTGCAGTTCATTGCATCGCAGAGGTGGACCCCACTGAGTCACTGAACTGAACTACGTTTTTCTCTTCAATTACTCTATTTAGTCTTGACTGCCACAGTCAGGCAGACAGAAAATATGAGGACACTTTTTCCGAGCATCCGTACTTGAAACCTTAGCAATAGCCAGTAATTGTTCAGGTTTGATCTAGATTTTTTTTTTTTTTTTTTTGCCATAAACCCACCTACATAGTCCTTTTTACTTTTGAAATTTGTCAAACTTAAAAGTCTTATTTAAAGTCTATACTCAAGGAAAGTTTTGTTTCCTGATCATTGTATAGCTGGATCTTTTCAGCATTCACGTTCAAGGGCTAT
Organism: Neotragus moschatus; assembly: GCA_006410615.1. Classification (NCBI taxonomy): domain Eukaryota; kingdom Metazoa; phylum Chordata; class Mammalia; order Artiodactyla; family Bovidae; genus Neotragus; species Neotragus moschatus. Next base: position 477,625 of record SJYA01001196.1, read on the forward strand.
TTCCTCAAAGAGTCTTTTCTGACCACCGCACTGCAATAGCCACGTGGCTGTTGCACTGCCTCTTCATTCTGTTTTCATTTATACCTTCCTTCCACAAGTGTTTATTGAATGCTATGCGTGCTGAGTTGCTTCAGTTGTGTGTGAGTCTATGTGATGCTATGGACAGCAGCCTGCCAGGCTCCTCTANTTTTTTTTTTTTTTTTTTGCCATAAACCCACCTACATAGTCCTTTTTACTTTTGAAATTTGTCAAACTTAAAAGTCTTATTTAAAGTCTATACTCAAGGAAAGTTTTGTTTCCTGATCATTGTATAGCTGGATCTTTTCAGCATTCACGTTCAAGGGCTATTTCCTCAAAGAGTCTTTTCTGACCACCGCACTGCAATAGCCACGTGGCTGTTGCACTGCCTCTTCATTCTGTTTTCATTTATACCTTCCTTCCACAAGTGTTTATTGAATGCTATGCGTGCTGAGTTGCTTCAGTTGTGTGTGAGTCTATGTGATGCTATGGACAGCAGCCTGCCAGGCTCCTCTATCCATGGGGATCTCCAGGCAAGAATACTGGAGTGGGTTGTTGTGCCCTTCTCCAGGGCATTTTCCAAATTCAGATGTGAATCGAACCCGCTGTCTCATATCTCCTGTATTGGCAGGCAGGTTAAATCTTGGTATGTACCACACACTATCCCAGGCATTAGTCCAGTAGAACAAGAGAAGAGCTCCATGTGCCCCTGTCTCATGGAGCTTGCATTCTGGTTAAGGAAATAGGCAACAAACAGGTAGATACTAGATTTACAGTTTATCAGGTAGAGATAAATGATGTGGAGAAGGAGAATACAGGAAACAAAAATGCAGAATTCTAGGACTGAGGTGAGAATGTGCAATTTTAAATGGGTGTGGCTAGGGAAGGCCTCACTGAGCAACGACCTAAATCCATTGAGAGAGAGACCTGCTCTCTGCAAAAGAACAAATAGAGAAAACCCAAAGTGCAAAGACCCTGAGACAGTAGGGCGCCACAGGTGTTAGAACAAAAGCAAGGAGCTCTGTGTGACTAGAGTGAAGTGACCCATGGGGAGAGTCATGGAAGATGAGTTCAGCAAGTTTAGGGGACGGGAGTGGGTAAACTCCTGCAGGTCATCAAATTGTTAGATGCTTGGTCACGTCTGACTCTTTGCCATCCCGTGGACTGTAGCCTGCCAGGCTTCTTTGTCCATAAAATTCTCCAGGCAAGCATACTGGAGTGGATTGCCATTTCCTTCTCCAGGGGTCTTCTTGACCCAGGGATTGAAACCATGTCTCCCGCATTTCAGGCAGATTCTTTACTATTTGAGCCACCAGGGAAGCCAGTCATTGAAGGGACGTGGGCTTTTCTCCAAATAAAAGGATCTTTTAAAAAGGATTACTCTGCCTGCTACCGGGCTGAGAATAGACTATAACAGAGAAAGATAGTTGAAGAGGACCAATTAGGAAGCTATTGTAAGTCTCCAAGTGAGAGATGCTGGGGACTTGTACAGGACAAAAGCGGTAGAGGTGAAGGATAGTGGTCATGTGATGGTGGATTTGGATGTGAGATGTGAGCAAAGAGCTGAGTCAGAAAAGATGATAAACCACTCACTGGAAGAATAGTTTGCCCCTGATGAACGGCAAGAAGGCTGCAGATGGAACAAGTTTAAGTGCAGGAAGGGAAAGATCAGGAGTTTGATTTTGTACACATTATAGTAAAGTTTGATGTCAAATGTGCAGTTGGATTCCATCTCTGGATTGGGAAGATGCCATGGAGAAGGGATTGCCAATGCACTCCAATATTCTTGCCTGGGAAATGCCATGGACAGAGGAGACTGGTTGGCTATAGTCCACGGGGTCGTAAGAGTCGGGCACAACTGAGTGAGGAGCATGCACGCACACAAGCTTGCACAGGCAGTTGGGTACCTAAGTCTGGAGTTCAGCCTAGATGTGTGTGTGTACATATGTGTGTATGAATATAAATGAATATCTGCATATGGTTTTAAAATTATCTTTTAATTTAAAATATATATATATTTAATGAATTTCAGTTATGTTTTTTGCAGAATTTCTCAGGGACAATTGCAGCAGTTGCGTGGTGTGCAATTCAACAAAACTTGAAGCTTTGTTTTAAAACTCAATCTCTTATGGATATAAAAAGGTACAACCATCATAATCAATTTTTTGGTGTGTGTTGTAGTGGTACTACAGGGTTTATGGATCTATACTCCAGAGGGTCTTATCTCAATATTTCTATTCTGTTGTGGGAATCTATTTCTCAGAAAAGTACCCAAGTTTTTCTCACGTTGTTAAATATGTTGATGTGAACCATCAAAGCTCTTGATGGAACATTTCCAATGGGACAGATCACTCCTCCTGTTTAGGGTCATATTGGCATGACCCCATGAAGGGATTTTGTGTGATGTGCAAGTTGTCATGATGTACTTTTTAAAAATAGTGTCACTGACATGTAGCCACAAAAATAAATTAACCTTCCTATCTCAACTGACTCACATTTTGGAAAGAGAAACTTCACATGCCTTTGATGGTATAAGCATCAGGGTTGGGTCAAGATGAGAAAGTCACAGCCCAGCAATGGAATAGCTATGATAGACCTTTTAATAGGTTACTTTTTTTTTTTTTTTTTTTTTTTTTTTTTTTTTTTTTTGCAGAGCACTGCCAACACATTGAGCATGAGCTGAGATTTGTACCCAGTCTGGGTTGTGATTCAAGCTCTGTCATTTTACTGATGGGCAGGATGTAACTTCTCCAGACTAAAGTGTGAAGAAATAAAATATAATAGGGAATAATTATAACTGTCCATTGAGAGGAACTAATGATCTGATGTTTGCCAAAATACTTAGAATAGCACCTGACATATAGGTAGCTGTCACTGAATGATAATTATTTGTATCAATAACTCTTCCATTTAAATCTAATAATTTGGTCTTTTGCAATACCTGAAATGTATTGGAGAGATTCATTGGCCTTCCTATTTCACATCAAATTGTTTTATTTTTAAATATCATTTAAGTAGCAAATGATGCTCCTCCAGACCTAAGTCTCAGAATATGATTTCCCAAGTGGTGACTTGGACTCAGCAGATTCAGGGAAGGCTTCTTGAGAAAGTCAGCTCCAGTCCAGGTACAAAGACATGCCTTTGAGCAGAGGTGATTTGAGATGATAATCTCTTAATTGATGAGCAGGACTGCTGCCCCAGTCTTAAATTTATGCAGGACAGAGCCCTAGTGAGAATGAGCCTCTAGACCATTAAATGTTATCACAGAAACCCTTCCACTGCACTCTTAAACAGTTGACACACACATTTCATCTTTCTTGGCTATTATTTGGACTTACTAAGCATTTCTGTAACATTTCCCCCCCATAAATTGGCTGCATTTCATTAGCAGTTCTTCACATCACTCTGTGTAAAAGGTGAGTACAGCAGTTTGTATATTATAGACAAGGAAATTGAGGTCCAAGTAAGTACAGTGTAGTTTGGCCAAGGACACCAGAAAGTTAAGCTCTGGAATGAGCAACTAAACCGAGCATGCCTCAGTGTTGAGTCATGGTTGACTTTATCAAGGAGACTGTTCTTCATTGATGATTTGATTCAACACATTCAAAACAGACACACACACACAAATAATGTCCCCTCCTCTCCCTAAGAACAAGAAAACATTCCATGATTTCATAGTCATAATATTGTAACCAGAGTGGTCAATCTAAAATTGAGTCTGATCAAGTCACTCTTCTGTGAAAGGCTGGTTCTTATTCTCCATCACCCTGGTATAAAGTCCAGTCTTCTTAGTGACATACATGGCCTTCTCACTGTCCTTCCACACCCCTACTGCCAGCCTGTTTACTCATCTTCCCATCTTTACTTTGGTCATGGGGCCAACTTTTAGTTCTTGTAATATGCCTTTTTCTGTAATATATAGAAAAGAATCTTCTCCTATCTCCTTTGCTTTCCTTTTATTATCTGTCAGAATTAAAAAAAAATTTTTTTTGTACTTTACAATATTGTATTGGTTCTGCCACACGTCAACATGAATCTGCCACAGGTGTATGTGTGTGCCCCATCCTGAACCCCCCTCCCACCTCCCTCCCCACACCATCCCTCTGGGTCATCCCACTGCACCAGCCCCGAGCATCCTGTATTGAACCTGGACTGGCGATTCATTTCTTACATGATATTATACATGTTTCAATGCCATTCCCCCATATTGTCCCATCCTCTCCCTCTCCCACAGAGTCCAAAAGACTGTTCTAGACATCTGTGTCTCTTTTGCTGTCTCACATACAGGGTTATTGTTACCATCTTTCTAAATTCCATATAAATGAGTTAGTATACTGTATTGGTGTTTTTCTTTCTGGCTTACTTCACTCTGTATAATAGGCTCCAGTTTCATCCACCTCTTTAGAACTGATTCAAATGTATTCTTTTTAATGGCTGAGTAATACTCCATTTTGTATATATACCACAGCTTTCTTATCCATTCGTCTGCTGATGGACATCTAGGTTGCTTCCATGTCCTGGCTATTATAAATAGTGCTGCGATGAACATTGGGGTACACATGTCTCTTTCAGTTCTGGTTTCCTTGGTGCGTATGCCCAGCAGTGGGATTGCTGGGTCATAAGGCAGTTCTATGTCCAGTTTTTAAAGGAATCTCCACACTGTTCTCCATAGTGGCTATACTAGCTTGCATTCTCACCAACAGTGTAAGAGGTTTCCATTTTCTCCACATCCTCTCCAGCATTTATTGCTTGTAGACTTTCAGNTTGCTGGGTCATAAGGCAGTTCTATGTCCAGTTTTTAAAGGAATCTCCACACTGTTCTCCATAGTGGCTATACTAGCTTGCATTCTCACCAACAGTGTAAGAGGTTTCCATTTTCTCCACATCCTCTCCAGCATTTATTGCTTGTAGACTTTCAGATAGCAGCCATTCTGACTGGTGTGAAATGGTACCTCTATCTGTCACAATTTTTAAGAAGTCTCCCTACATTTCTCAAGACCGGGTAAGTTAGCCCTTCTGCACCCTTCTATGGTACATGATATTTTTACCACTTATATCACTAAAATTATCTTAGTTCCATCTTTTCCATGAGATTTCAATCCCCCTGAGCACAACTGTTTACCTGCTTCATTGTAGACCCCTATTGCCTACCATAGTTCATACAAATAGTAGTGATATAATAAATAACTTTGGATGGTATGAACGAACAATATGCCTTGTGATTTGACATTTTCTATCACACAGAATCATAAGGTTGCTCTCTTTTGTGTCAGACTCTGGGATAAATGCTAGAGATATAAGAGGTTATGGTCTGAAGCTTTGATGGTGAAATTGCTGGCAACTGCCAAGAGGGAGGGGAGGGGAGTGATGAAACTTACCAGTATAGATGTTCTGGCTTAAGATAACATCCTTTATATCTGTATCTGTTGACAGCCTTTGGTCTTTTATAGGTGTAATCAGGACAACCATATAGTTGTCCAAACTGGTACAGCTCTGAGTGGAAATGGCCTCTGTTGAGGATGATATGTTGACAGTCAGTAAAAAGTAGGACAGTCTCAAATCAAGTGTGTGATCACTCTAGGTGTATAAATTACCCCAATGTGCTGTTCATCTTGAGCTCAGTTCCTGGTTCAACTGAGCCGTGTAATGGGCTTACAGTTGCTGCTGGGTGAGAAATTGCACAGTGGGACTAACTGAAACAGCCAAGGAACCTGAAGCAGTCACGTTGCAACAGTTTTCTCTTGAAGCAGCTCTAAACATAGTAGTAGTTCTCAGTGACAGCAGCAGGTGAGAGAGGCAGTTAAGCAGTAGTTCTATTGCTCAGTAAAAGTTTTGGCACCTGGATTTGGACATGAAGAACACTAACTGGGGAGCCGAAAGAGTTCCAGATCAACCGAATTGCTCGAAGCTGCCAAGTTGGCCTGAGAACTTTTCCTTTGTGAGGGAGATGTGCATGATAGCCGAGACCACTCCTTAGCTGGAAAATGCAGTTTAGGCATATGTTTAAAGAAGCAATGATTAAAATATTATGTTTTCAGAGCCCTTTTTGTACTCCTGAATCCATGGCTGTGCCAAACACTTAACTGTGTGGAGGGTGATTATCTTTTGAGAACAGGATAGTGGCTTCCCAGTTGCTGCAGCGTAGTTCTCAGTGCTGGCAAGTGTTTAGGAAGTGAAAGAGGGGGACTTGCACATGAGTAATAAAGGTGAAAATCCCTGACACCAAGAAGATGTTGAAATTCTGGTTAGCTTATTTATCTTGTTTTGGCAAATGTCCTATATCCAATGGAGGATGGCATGTTCCCATTACTACATTTATCTTTTATTTCCTGAGAGACTGCCTCCAAATTTATGTCCATCATCTATGCCTGGAGAATGTAATAATTTATAACTAACAAGTTTATTGGCAGCATACAGTATTAATTGATTGGTAGTGACCTTGGGTTGGTGTGAAGAATCCTTTTGTAATAACAGAAGAATAGGAAATGGATTTTCTTTTTAAGTATACTATAGAAACAAACATACATTGAGAGAGGAAAGCAAAAACAAAACAAATCCATGTAAAGCTGGTTGGTTGAAGTCAATCAAACTGTGGAATTTCATCTTCATATCTTATCATGCTTTTTTTCTGGTTTTTTTATTAGCATCTTTTTGTAAAGTCCTGAGTTGACACCAGCCACCTTTGTAATTGATATTCATAATTCCTTAACTCAGATTTCTAGGCCAGCAGTGTAATGATGGTTTAGAACTGGGTTCTTCTAGGAGAAATAAAAACCAACAGCAAAACAAAACAAAATATATGAAATGGTAGTTGCTATGCAAGCCAATCACATCAACTATATACCATTACATTTGGGAAAAACTATACTATGTGCCAAAAAAGCGCTATTTGCTGTTTGGTGTAAAGAATTATAATTGACAGGATGTCTATGAGCATAATAAAATCAGGAAGCAAATTCTGACTTTTTATACCTTTGACCAAAAAATAGCAGGTCTTTCATATGTCCAGGAGAACTGAGGGGTGTAGAACAGAAAGTGAAGAAAAATGTCAGGCTCCTAGTGGCATAGAAAAAATCAGCACTGGTTATAAATGTGTTTCTAGACTTAAACAGCCTGAGTTCATATCACTGCCCCATGCATTTGTTGTGTGACCTTGGGTAAGACACTTAACTTTTGAGCTTCAATTTCCTTACCTTTAAAATAGGAAAAGTAACTGTAGCTTTGGTGAGAACTCAGTGAAATGATCCAGAAAATCACTTAGTAAAGTGTTTGACAAATAGTAAGTTTAATAAGGGCTTCCCTGATGGCTCAGTTTGGAAAGAATCTGCCTGCAATGCAGGAGACTCTGTTCGATTCCTGGGATGAGAAGACCTGCTGTTGAAGGGATAGGCTACCCACTCCTGTCTTCTTGGGCTTCCCTGGTGGCTCAGCAGGTAAAGAATCTGCTTGCAATGTGGAAGACCTGGGTTTGATCCCTGGGTTGGAGAAGGAAAAGGCTATCCATTCCAGTATTCTGGCCTAGAGAATTCCATGGGGTTGCAAAAAGTCAGACATGACCAGTGATTTTCACAAGCTCAGTAAATGTCAATTATAATTGTTCAAAACCCCAGCTATTCAACATTATGGCTACATTTTTCAAAATTTCAGGTTGTGCTTGAATATATGGTGAACCCCCCAGGAATGTTTGTATTTGAGGTATATGGTTCACTAAGATCATTCAGGCCTCCCACCCTGCGTTATTCCTAGGTCAGGGAGATCCTGAAATGTGGTATATCCAGAGAGCTCCACCTTCCCAAAGTGCTTTGGTGGGTACTAGTCCTCCTTCTGAATGGGGGGCTGCCACTGCCCCCTCGGGTGAGCAAATGGGATTGCAGTCACAGGCAGGAGAGAGAGCCGTGGATGGTTTTCCCTCAGGAACGCCTTTAAATCTTGTATATCCTCTGTTGCTCTGTTACCGTGTTTTAAAATATTTTTTCTTTTTCTGTATTTTTATTCTAAGGCAAAAATCAATAAAGAGTCTGGGTTACATGTCACGAGGCATGAATATTGGGTTTCCTTTAGAAACCATGTATTTGGATGGTGAATTGGCACCAAGACCTCACACCAGACTCTAAGAACGTCTCGTCCTCTCTTCCAGCCCCATTCTTCTTTTCTCTTTCCAATAAGGCTAACCACAAGAATAGTCATCACTGTCTACTCATGTTCCTTCTCGCCGATCTTGCTTCTCCAGCTCTTCCAACGTGGAATTCTTGTGTTGTGTTCCTTTTGTGTGAAATGCAACAAGTGATATTGCTGGAGTAAGAAGTAAGAAGATTTGGAAGAATTTTGAAACTTCGAATAATTTGCTGTTACCTGGGTCTTATTATTAACCTTCCCGACTCCCAGCTGTGTGAAGACAGGGGCATGATAAGCTCTGCTCATTTGTTTTACAAGATTGTCATGAGGATAAAGTTAAACAGGAAGTGTGCAAGTGCTTTTCCAATATGCATAGTATTTTCAAGGATACTATTTATTGTTAAGTGCATTTATATCATGTTTGAACTTGTTGCAAAATTAAAAACTATTTAAGGCAAATGTGAAGTTACAGTTTCCTTGTGAAATATGTCTAGACTCATCTGGTTCTCTTTCCTATTTTTTTTAAAACTATATTTTACAACAGTTTTATGTTCACAGAAACATGTAACAGAAGGAACAGAGGGGCTGCTTCTATTTTTAATATTAAACTGGAGTATGACAAAAGTTCTGCTAACTTATTGATCCCTTTTTAAAAAGTTGTTCCTTTGCTGCTGCTGCTGCTGCTGCTACCGCCTCAGTCGTGTCTGACTATGCGACCCCATAGACGGCAGCCCACCAGGCTCCCCCGTCTCTAGGATTCTCCAGGCAAGAACACGGGCTTGGATTGCCCGTTCCTTCTCTCTTCCTTTGCTAGCCTAGTTTTTATTGCATTTTTGGGTGGTCTGTTTGATTTGTGTAAGTGGAAAAGTAAATAACTGGCCTAGAGATCTCTTATGCTTCCTCTCAGCTACGTAAAGTGTGTGTGTTATTTGCATAGCTGTTGCCATGGAATATTCCTAACCTCTATCCATTTTTGATGACCATGAGAACACTTTATTTATCTTATTGGTAAGGAATGGGAATATCCATTGTTCAAGAAATGTGAATCTAGTCACTAGAAAGTGGAGTAGCGGCCAAATGGAAGGTTACCTGTCATTGGAACAAATAGTTATTAAGTGGTGAGGGCATTCATTTTTTTTTTTTCCCCCTAAATAGGGGATTCTTCAACAGCATCCTCATATAAAGACTAATGCGATAACTAGAGAGTGACTGAAAACATCAAGGCCCAACATCTTTACTCTGGGCCAGAGAATGTACTCTGCATTATAGCTGCTAGCTCATTTAAACATCATAGAAACCCTATGAGGTAGACCTTATGAGACTCATTTAACTGTTAAGGAAACTAAGGTTCAAAGAGATTAAGTAATTTCTTAAAAGAGAGAAGCATCCTGGTTGAACAACTAGGATTTCTCCTCATATTTGCTTTAGCTAGTCCTGAGAAAACCCAGCAGCCTCTTGTACTCATAGTCCAATGAGATATTTTAGCATTCTGCATACACATGGTGTATTTATGATGAATGGAGAATTCCTCACCAAACGCTCGTCCTCATTGTTATGAGGAATGGTAACAGTGATGATGATGATGATGGTCTTATGTCTTGTGTTAAATATTTCCTGCATCTTATTCCATTTAAGTTTTGCAGTAATTCACTGAGGTAGAATCATCAGCCCTACTTTAGAGATGAGAAACTGAGTGAGGTGAATGGCTGGCCCAAGTCCCTTACGTATGTCTCTGACTCCCTAGACTGTAGACCTTCTCTCTATATCATAGTGATGTTAACTTACCTGTTTCTTGAGAGAGTAGTCTTCTCAAGATTAGATCACTGGGGTCCTAAGCACTGTCTGCCCACTGTAGCATCCTTTGGTCTCTAACTTCTTTATGATGGGGGTATTGTGGGATGCAATAAACTTGCATTTGGAATGATTCTTTTGGGTTTTTTGGGCTATGTTTGAGAACTTTTTCCAAGATTCTTTCTGGACAGATCCTTTTCTTCCAAAATATTGCCCTTTACTTCTGACTCATGCCACAGAAACAGAACATTTCTGAATAAACAAGTAGAAAGTACATCAGAATGACTTTATGCCTGAGTTTCTGATTGCTCAGATGACAACCCAGTTCTATCGCACCATACATTGTTTTGAATCATTTCCCTTAACCTAAGTATCTCTGGTAACCAAATTATAGTAACATTCCCCAAGGCAACCTGAGGTTTGGAAACCAAGTGGGCAGTTCCAAATTCCTAGTGGACCATTCCAAGGCATGCAACCAAGGGCTAAGGTCAGAGCCCATTAGAAGAGGGTGGGGAAAGAGGCTGTGTGGAGAGAGGTTCATGGCTTTCCCTTGTACTGGAATTTAACTGGAATGAGTGAAGGCAATTTCATCTAAGAATCTTTCCCCTGTCACCTCATTAACACCTCCAGTGAAAGGCAGCTGTGAGACTGTTAACTCTTTGCTTGCACATTCTCGAAAGTGGTATTGGCTGAGATCTCTTGTCCTTGTGAGAAGATACCCTGCTGTCACCAATCTGGGTATCTGTAGCATTGAAATAAAGGTTTTTCCAAGACTCATATTTATACCCCAATAGCACACCATTCTGTGGAGTGAGACATGCATTTCTGCCAGGTTTTGTGTATTTTCAACTACTACTCCATAAGCTGCAGTATGTTGGGTTTTTCGAAATTTGGCTGCCTCAAATTCTTTTTGGAATTAAATGAGAGCATATGTGAACATTCATTAAGTTATTAACTCATTCATTTACTTACACTTATTGTGAGTCACATTGGATGAGTGCCTGTTATAGGTTAGGTGACATGTCAATGTCAGGGGTCTAAACATTGTACCTTCTTCCTTCAAGGAGTGTACTCTTGAATGTGAGCTTCAATCATTATTCCAGTGTTATGTGATAAAATCATGGCAAAAGTTACAATGGGAGCATAGAAAGGAGAGGAAGTAAAGCAGAGTCATCTAAGGGAGGTCAGGGAAGATGGAAGAGAAGGTATTGGGTTGGCCAAAATGCTTGTCCTGGTTTCTCCATAGCAACTCCCAGAAAAATCCAAATGAAATTTTGGCTAACCCAATACTTGTGCTGTTTTGGGCAATAAGTGGGAGTTAGCTATCTGGAGAAGAGCTGAGATGGAAAAGCAACCTGTGCAAAATCAGGAAAGGATGGTTTTGACATGATGTTAAAGACCAGCTGCGTGTGCAGTGTAGTGAATGGTGTAGTCCACAGCCCAGACAGCCCCTGTGGGATGCAGACACCCATTCTCCCAGCTACTAGGAATGTTGATGGCTAAAAAAATTCTCAGCTGAACCCCTTTAGGAAATTACCCTCAACTAATTGCCTCTTCCCCTGGGATAGTATGCATCTAAGACACAGAGGTATAAAGGCCAGTTCCCCTTACTTCAAGATATGTAATTCTGACTGTGTCCCCAGTTAGAAGAGCTGAAGAGCTCCCAGCAAGATCTTCTGAAGCTTCTGTTGCAACTGTGCCACATTTCACCTTCTTCCTGTGATCCTGATCTCACAGCTGGTGTCCCCTGGCATCTGGTACAAGAGGGACTCAAAAAGCTCACACCTGGATGTGACACAACCTTTCTACTCTCACTGGCAGGACTTAATTTCAGGTCATACCAGGCTACCGAAGATGCTGGAAAATGTCATTTCTAGCTTATGCACATAGTCTCAACTCTGTCATAGACAAGAGAGAAAACTCGCTTGGTCCACGACGCTTCCAGTACAGGTGAGACATCTAGGGAGGGAAGCAGAAATCATTTCATGTTAAACAGAGTGCTAAGCCAAGGTGTTAGAACTTGCTTCTGCAAATCGTGGGGAGCCAGTGAGGAGTGCAGAGATTGGATAGTGAATAATTTACCAGAAGGAATTTTATTGTTAGGTGAGCCAGACAACTACACAGCTCCTCCTGTGGCAATATTGTTTTATCATGGCATCTTTAACAAAGGACAGGATCTCTGGTCTGAACCTAGTTGATTTCTGCTCCGTAGTTTCTTGTCACCTGAGGAAAAATATGGATATTGCTCTTGTGGATGAACTGTTCTCAACCTTTCTTTGAAAGAAGAATTGACATAGCAGTTTCCTGCCTCCTCCCCAGAAGCACAGGTGCAGGGCCTAAGGGTGAGATTTAGCGAGTTTAAAAAAAATAGAATGTCATCATCTACTTGGAGATGGAGATGGGATAATGTGGAAGAGAGAGGACTAGTCTTTTGGGTCCAGTCAAGAGATGTGGGCTTGCTCTTGTGCTGATTCTGTCTCGAGACTGATGACTTTTCTCACTTCGCTTGGATTCTCTGTCACTCACCTCTAAGTTAAGTGACTTGATAGAATTAAGAAGTTGCCCTTCAGCTTAAAAACTGTATTTTGATAGGCTTGAAACCTGAAGTTTGGAACCAGCTGACACTGGAGCTCTAGAAAGGCATGTAGAATTTAATCAAAGTTTCTATCTTAATTTTAGCAAAATCAATCACTGCCTGACAACAAACAACAGTCTAGTAATCGTTCTGTGATCTCTCATAAACTGAGGAAATGAGTTTTATTTTTTTTTCCAGCCAATTCCAGATCCTGATTCCCCTGAATATTGAGCAAAGGGGAAATTTCAAGAGAAGGTCTCTGGATGGTTCACAGCTGTAGGGCATCTCATATTACAAAGGCTTAGAAAGAGTTCACAAGAGAATGACTAACGTGTTCTTTCCTCATGGTATTCTGATGTCTGTGTGTGTGCTAAATTGCTTCAATTGTGTCCGACTCTTTTCAATCCCATGGACTATAGCCTACCAGGCTCCTATGTCCATGGGATTCTCCAGGCAGGGATACTGGTGTGGGATGCTATTTCCTTCTCCAGGGGATCTTCCTGACCCAGGGACTGAACTTGAGTGTCTTATATCTCTTGCACTGGGAGGCAGGTTCTTTAAAATTAGTGCCACCTGGGAAGCCCCATTCTGATGTCTATGGGAAAGGGATTATGTGGGAAAGGAATTATGAGAGTTGGTATTTAACTTGGGAGCCAAACAGATCACTCTGGATTGGCCTTGAGCTTGGGCAACAGGACACATTCTCAGCTGCCTTGGGAGTGACAGACACATTTCCATTGTCTGGGCCCGTTTTAGAGAGGAAGTGGTTATAGTCTGTGATGGCAGTAGCTTGAGGAGCCAAGGAGAACAGAGGTGAGCAATTCGGGCAGAATGCAATGAACTGAGCTGAAAATTCACTGAAACACCAGAAGTCCCACTGGCCAAAAGAACCACGTGATCTCCTCTGCCTTCATGTGACCATTACACTCATTTCTCCACCTTAAAGAAAAAAAGAGTAGCACCTGCTGGAGGTTCAGTCTTAAGTGACTTCCGTCACCCATCGCTGTTGGCTGAAGGGCAAGAATCTTGTATTTGCAACTGGAATCAATGGGTAGTGAGGTGTGCATACAAACCGTCAATGCTTTGATGGCAAATCCTCCCTTTTCAGATAGTTTTCAAAGGCCAATTTACTTAGAAAGTCTTATTTCCCCCAGATTAGCAGTCACGTCAGCACTTCAAATGCTAGCAGAAAGCAAGTATCTGTATCATGTTTGTCTAGAATATGGGAGGTGTCAGACACCTGGGCCTCTGTTCGTCCTGGGGCATGGTACAGGAGGGAACTGGGGCACAATGCAGTTCTTATTCTGAATCTGCATCCATCTGTACTCTGCAGCGGGCAGACAAAAGAGGATTGTTAGCACTTCAAGCTACCTTGACAGAGTCATCCCGCTTGACTCTTTATTAATTGCCCCATCTGCTAAGTGAGCACTCTCTGACACAGGTTGGTCCAGCCCTCTTAAAGCCCTTCGTCTGCTTCCTATTGGTTCCACATGTGTTTGTATTTGTTCTCAGTAGGCAGAGATTCCAAAGAGAAAATGAACCGCTGCAGATCGATTGCAGTATCAGTCATGCAGAAGACGTGGTGCAGCATGCCATTTGATTTTGATCTAGTTTTAACCCTTGCAAGGCAATGGCCCTGGCTTCTTGGGTTTTGTTGACCTCAGTTTCTGTTTGAAGTCTCAGAGGCTAAAGGTAAGAGAAAAGGCAGTCTGAGGCTTGGAGGTGGCATTTCCCCTTTAAGTTGAAATCTTCTTGTATCTTTCTGAGACAGGGCAATAGAAAAGCCAGAAAGCATTCATGGTGTGTGTGTGTGTGTGTGTGTGTGTGTGTGTGTGTGTGTGTGTGTAATAATGCTGCTGCAAAAAGATATGCCTTGTTTTTGTAGCCAATGATAACTCCCCACAAAAGTACACTGACAGCACCATCAGACTCCGTGACCACACTGAAAAAAGACAGACCAGCCCATCCCAACGGTTTACTTAGGCAGCCATTCTTAGGCGACCTAGTATGATGTGTCTTTGTCCTTTCCTTTATTTTGTTTTACAGAGATTCAGTGAGATTGCGTTAAGGGTGTAGTGTCTATTTCAGCCTCAGCTCTGCAATTTCCAGATTTAGCCTGGATTATGTTACAGCCCTCATGGTACGGAGAGATTTTCCTATGGATAACGTGGAGATAGAAGAGAGAAACAGGAGGGGTGTGGTGTTTCCTCGTAAACTTTCTTTATCCTGGGGTCTGAGGGCTGCACAGATCTGTGTGTGTTTGCATGTATGTGTGGATGCGTGTATGTGTGAGGGAGAGGGAGAAAAGGGGGAAAAGTACTGCGCAGCAGACAAAGCTTTTGCTCCTTGATGTTGCTCGTTAACTTCTCAATAAGGATTTTTGAGCTCCCTGCTATTTATTGAAACTCCAAGAACGTAAAAATGGAGACCTTGGAGGGAGGAATGAGCCCTTGTCTCACTATACAGTGGAGAACCTGAGGTTTTGGAAGGACTTAACACTTTCTTGTCAACCCCTGAAATCTCATTTTCTGCCCTGTGCCCCTGACTTAGATTCTGAGCTCTACTTGGCTGATTCAAGCTGGTTTGTCTGTCCCTGTCCTATCCTGTCTTCCTTGGAAGGGAGAACTGTATCTCTTGGGATTCCTGCTGTTGTAGGTAATAGAAAATAGAGTCAAAATTGGTGCACATAAAAAATGTGTTTTACAAGTTTACAATACATGTGGGGTAGGGGTAGGATTGGCTTTGGCCATGCCTGCGTTGTTAAGTTGCTTCAGTCATAAGTCGCTTCAGTCATGTCAGACTCTTTGTGAACCTATGGACTATAGCTCGCCAGGCTCCTCTGTCCATGAAATTCTCCAGGCAAGAATACTGGAGTGGGTTGCCATTTCCTTCTCCATGGCAGCGCTGAGGGACTCAAAGGCCTTAGGAGTTGGTCCATTTCTATCTTGGAATCATCTCTGCTCTTTCTCTCTTGCTTCCTTCTCAGACTCCATATGTTGGTATGATGACTGTATTGGTGCCTTCCAATTTCATGTCTGGGTAGAAAGAGAACTTTTTTTTCTTTCCAGTGCGCTAGAAAATGTCTAACTGGGTCTGGCATGGATTAGTTCATTTGTACAAACAGGAGCCAACCCTGCGGCCAGGGGATGCAGCTCTCTGGCCTGGACTGAAGCTATCGTTTTCTTGGAGCCGGAGTAGAAGTCAGTCTTAA
This sequence comes from Neotragus moschatus, assembly GCA_006410615.1. Taxonomy (NCBI): domain Eukaryota; kingdom Metazoa; phylum Chordata; class Mammalia; order Artiodactyla; family Bovidae; genus Neotragus; species Neotragus moschatus. The sequence continues at coordinate 493,335 of SJYA01001196.1, forward strand.
GTTCATTAAGGAGAAGGTTTTTTGTTTTTTTGTTTTTTTCCAAAGAGAAAAATCCAAGTACTGTTATCAAAGGAAGACAGAGCAGAGATGCCTGTCTAAAAAACAGTCCAAAGTCTTAGAAATTTAAAGAACAAAAAGGTAATTTGGTCCATTAGCGGCATTATGTATGTTTGCACATCTATATGTTTGTATGTATGTATCATTTCTCTTCCTTTGTCTCTGGTGTGTGTATGTGTACTCATAAGGATGCTGGTCAAACATACTGATTTTGAAATCAAATGTCCTGGGTTCAAATATCAATTCCAACAGTTCATGGACTTTTGGATAAGTTACTTAAAATCTTGGATTGCTTAAAAGTTATGCTATAAAGAACTGTGATTGTCTTCAGTCAGTTCAGTCGCTCAGTGGTGTCCCACCCTTTGAGATGCCATGGACTGCAGCATGCTGGGCTTCCCTGGCCATCAGCAACTCCTGTAGCTTACACGAACTCATGTCCATTGAGATGGTGATGACAGCCAACCATCTCATCCTCTGTTGTCCCCTTCCTCTCCCACTTTCAATCAATACAAGCATCAAGGTCTTTTCCAGTGAGTCAGTTCTTTGCATCAGGTGGCCAAAATATCGGAGTTTCAGCTTCAACATCAGTCCTTCCAATGAGTATTCAAGACTGATTTCCTTTAGGATGAACTGATTGGATCTCCTTGCAGTCCAAGGGACTCTCAAGAGTCTTCTCCAACACCACAGTTTAAAAACATTAATTCTTTGGTGCTCAGCTTTCTTTATAGTCCATCTCTCACATCCATACATGACTACTGGAAAAACAGAGCCTTGNCTCTGATGCCCTCTTGCAACACCTACCATCTTACTTGGGCTTCTCTTACCTTGGGCGTGGGGTATCTCTGCACGGCTGCTCCAGCAAAGTACAGCCGCTGCTCCTTACCTTGGACGAAGGGCATCTCCTCACCGCCGCCCTTCCTGACCTTCAACATGGGATAGCTCCTCTAGGCCCTCTTGTGCCAGTGCAGCCACTGCTCCTTGGACGTGGGGTGGCTCCTCCAAGCTGCCGCCCCTTACCTCCAATGCGGGATGGCTCCTCCTGGCCGACCCTGGCTTCAGATGCAGCGTAGTTCCTCCTGGCCCTGGCCCTTGGTCTCAGACATGAGGTAGCCACCCCTGGCTTCAGACGCAGGGTAGCTCCTTCCGGCCGTTCCTGTGCTGTTGCAGCCTGGCACTCTCGGTCACTGCCCCTGACCTCAGATGTGGGTTAACTCCTCTTGGTCGCTCTTAGTGCGCCGGTCGCAGCCGCCCGTGCTTAGTGCAATAGTTTGAACATTCTTTGGCATTGCCTTTCTTTGGGATTGGAATGAAATGAAAACTGACGTTTTCCAGTCCTGTGGCCGCTGCTGAGTTTTCCAAATTTGCCGTCATATTGAGTGCAGTACTTTCACAGTGTCATCTTTCAGGATTTGAGATATCTCAACTGGAATTCCATCACCTCCACTGGTGAGATCAGATTTTTTTCCTTTCTATATTAGAAAAAAAATCTCAGTGGATTTTGAATCCTTTCTTAGTCAATTTCAGGCACCCATTTGTCTGATCCATTTGTAAGAGTCTGGAGATAGAAACTGATGAAAGCTCAGAAAGGTGTCTTAGTGAGGGAGCAACTGGCATGTTTGATAGACGAGTCATAGGTTGTTTAGAGATTAAATTAACAGTTATAAATTACTATATAAGAAACAGAGATTTACTGTAAAGCTCCCAGAACTGTTCAATGCCTTGTAATAACCTGTAATGGAAGTAATTGAAATTTATATATATAACTATATCACTTTTCTGTACAGCTGAAACTACACAATATTGTAAATCAATTATATTTCAATTTTTAAAAATTGAATTTTTAAAAAATTAAAGAAAAAAATTTAAAGATTTAATTAGATTATCATAATTATATATATATATATAAACATCCTACTCTAGCATCTGAGCTAATTTGATATTTGAGCAAATACTTAAGAAGTCTTCTTTTTCTCTTTTAACTCTCTTGTCTTTGAGGTAGATCTATGTGTTGTATAACTTTTAGCCTTCCGGCCCTGACCTACTAAATGTCAGTTCAAACTCCCAGTTTCAGTTTTGATGACAAAAAGATCCTCACACTTTGGTCAACCTTCCCAACAGATAGTATCATCATCAAAATGAGAATTACTGAAGACCCAATAAGGATTGCCTAGAACACCTTATAATGACTTATCCTACACTCCCATTATAAATGCACAAACACATGCAGATACAGATGGTATCTCCCAATTTGAGTCATCCGACATTGACTATAATACCATACCTAAACCAGGTAATACCCATGACACCCTTAAAATTAGAGTGAAAATGTGATTTGGAAAGTATTTTTCTCATAAAGCGTTTATACATGAATCTAAGTTTTGTCACCATTTAATGTTATAGCCAGCCCATGGTCTTTGTTTCAGGAATTGCTTCTGCTTGGAGTCCTACCATGATAGAATCAATTTCCTCTGTGCTGTGTTCCAGAGGAAGGTATATACTGGAATGAGCCAAAGTTTGTGAAACATCTATTAGAGAGTCTGGCCCATATCGCCATAACTAGATGAATGGCCACTGCTCAAATACAGTATCAAATGTGTTTAGTTGAATTCAGTATCAAATGTATTCTACTGGGGAATATCCAAAGGATGCCCACGTAGATGCAAGAAAGAAGTTCAGACTCATTTATGTACCACTCGCCTGTAAACCCCCAAATCCACATCCAAAATCAAGAGGGTAAATTTACCTCCTTTCCACACAGTTCTCTAGTTGAATTTTGCATCTTCGTTTGTTTGGTCTTATTTTACCTTTAAACACTAAAATTGACTCTATTTTGAACCAGTTTTGCCTTTTCCTGAGACTATGTTGAAAGAAGAAAGCATATATTAATTTCCTTTTTCTTGAACCCTGTGAGAGTTGATCCTTTCCATGCCTGAGCCTAAATACTTTTTACCTGTTTTATTTTCTGAGTTTAGGACAGGGGTGAGCATGGAGAAGGTGAGGACCTGCAACTTTTTTCTCCTTCTGCCCCAAAGTCTATGCACACATTCACGAGATTGGTTCAGAGATCTTAGATCAGATGATTCACTGGTTCAGAGATCTTAGAACACACAGAATAGGCATGAAAGAACGCAGAGTTTAGGCACTGTTAAGAGTCCAGCTGCATGGTGGCTCAGCATTTTAAGTAAGGAAAAAGAAAATCTATGGTTATTGTTCTAAGCCTTGTACTCGGTACTTTTAGTAGATTATCTCATTCTCTTTCCAAGGAACTCTGGGGTGTTATTACAAGAAACCAGAGGAAGGGGAAGCCAAAGCCTAGCCTTTGTTGACCACAACACAACTAGCTCTTGTTGTCAACGCCTTTATATAAATTCACAACTCTGTGAGACAATTACATGATTGTCTTTTTGCAGATGTGGAAATGGAAACTCAGAGGGGTTAAATATCTCTTGCAGGATCCCCAAGTGAGAAATGAATACGGAGAGATTTTGAACCCTGGTTGCTGAGTTGTGCAGTTTTACTGGGTGTTTTGCATGTTTACCTTTTACTCTTTTTTTTTTTTTTTTTGGTGTTTGCTAGTATATTATTCCATATATATATTATATTTACTAGTATGTTATTCCATATATATGAAAGTTCCTAACAGGATAGATCTCCCCCCCACCTTTTTATATTAGAGCACAGTTTGCTAACAATTTTGTGTTAGTTTCATGTATTCAGCAGTATGATTCTGTTATACGTATACATGTATAGATTCTTTATCAAATTCTTTTCCCATTTAGATTATTATGGAATATTGACCAGTCCATGCCCCGTGCTATACAGTAGGTCCTGTTGGTTATCTATTTTAGATATAACAGTGTGTACATGTCAGTATGAAACTCCCAATCTAATCTTCCCCCATCCCTCCCTCCTTGTAACCATAAGATCATTTTCTAAGTGCATGAGTCTGTGTTTTGTAAATAAATTCATTTGCATCATTATTTTTTAGATTCCACATATAACTGATATCATAAGATATTTCTCTTTGTCTGACTTACTTCACTTAATATGATAATCTCCAAGTCCATTCATGTTGCCGTAAAAGGCATCATTTCATTTTTTTAAATGTCTGGGTAATATTCCATTGTGTGCATATATATATATATATGTATATATATGCCACATCTTCTTTATCCATTCCTCTGTTGATGGATATTTAAATTACTTCTATGTCTTGGCTATTGTAAACAACACTGCAGTGAACACTGGGGAGCACGTGTCCTTTTGAACGTTTTTTTCTGGATATATGCCCAGGAGTAGAATTGCTAGATCATATGGTAGCTATAATTTTAGTTCCTTAAGGAACCTCCACATTATCTTGCTCATTTTTAAGGAAATATGTTTTCACCTGATGCTGTTTGCTTTTCATTAAATGGTATCATTATATTCATCAGTGTACATTCTCTGTTCCTTAGAATACATTTACAGGCCTGCTTGGCTAATAGGGGTTTTTGTGCATGTGTTTGAAACCAATTTACCTAAATCTCCACTTCCTGGTATAAACCTAAAAGTGATTTTTCCCCCTCTAGTTTTCCAACTGTGTTGTGTTGAAAAAATTGTTCTTTCTAAAGGCGGCATCTCTCTTAATGTCATCTTGAACAGATCCTACCAATTTCAGCTTCTTTTGTCATTTGGGAAATCTCATCCTGATGTTTATTTCCTTTTAAACTTTAGTCTCAAACTTGCTTTGAAACATTTCCTCTCCTCTCCTCCTCCCCCACTCCAGAATAGGTGGGTCCATTTATGGTTGAGTGGGTACAGTTATAATGAGGATGGAAGGAGGTGAAGGGATGCCAGAGTTGCTCGTTTACACCCTCCATGCCTACCAAGGTGATCATACATCTTGGTTGTCCTGGACTAATTTCGGTTTGTACCTATTTAACAGTTTATGCCTATTAATAGCAACTTCCTTCCATCTCAAATTTACCCTGCTTGTGTGACAAATTATAAGACCACCCAACCTCTTCCTCTTTTCTGTTCTGCCCATCTGTTGTCAGAGTGCGGAGGGGATAGGAAGGTGGACATTGACATCTCCTTGGTGAGGCTGGTTGATCAGATTCCATCCATGGACTCTTTGCTACATATATCCAAGTGCTTGTGCACTGGTGGGTGAAGTATGTGCCTCTTCCAGGGACTTGCAGAAGCTTCCCACTCCAGGTTCCCTGATTTGGGAGCTTTGATTCCAGCCTGTCTTCGTCTACATCAAATCAGATTTTGTCTCCTACAATGCACTACATGACAGCTTCTGGCAAAGCGTTCCTCTCCAACTAGGAAGAAGTAGTGTACAACATTTTTGTAATGAGGCAGGAGGAATTGACCTATATTTGCTAATGCTACCCTCAAACAGAAATTCAACTTCTCTTAGCCCTCAGCCTTCTTTCCATAGTGACTGGTGTGAAAGGAGAGAAGAGTGTCATATGCAGGGCTGCCTTTGATGCGGTGCCTCTTGGTAAGTCTTAGGGAAGTGGCTGGCCTCTAATTCTTTGAAACTAGAATGTGGGGAATTTACCTGTCATGTGCTCAAACTGCACATTAGCTGAAACCTAGAGAGACAGGTAAAGTCTTTCCCTCGATGTGTGTTACTAACAAATACCAGCTTTCCTGCATATGGCGGCATCAGTCATATTGGTAGCACCAGCCATGCTGCCATGGTGAAGTTCAGTGGGAAGTGGTACACTGCTAGTTCCATTTGTGTTTTCGACTCACCTTTTAAAGTTTTGCTTTCCTCTATTTAACAATTTTAGTTTCAATTTAGAAATGGTGTGGCTCCTTCATTCCTAGTAGTCTTGTCAACAAAAGACTCTTCTTTTTTTAATTTGAAAATTAAAATGTTATTTATTTAGTTAATTAAAAAATTGAAGTATAGTTGTTTTACAATCTTGTGTTAGGTTCTGGTATATATTTCCCTGTTCTATACCATCAGTCCTTGTTGTTTACCTATTTTATACATAGTAGAGTGTATCTATCAAACTCTTAATTTATCAGCCCCCTTCCTCTTTGGTAGCCATAAGTTTGTTTTCTGTGTCTGTGAGTCTGCTTCTTTTCTAAGTAGTTCATTTATATCCTATTTCAGATTTCACATGTAAGTATCGTATGATATTTGTCTTTGTCTGTCTGATGTTATTTAGTATAATAATCCATCCATGTTGCTGCAAATGGCATCATTTTATTATTTTTTATGGCTGAATAATATTCCATTGTACATCTACACTTCATTTTCTTGATCTCTTTATTTGCCAGTGGACACTTAGGTTGTATCTGTGTTTTGGCTATTGTAAACAGTGCTGCTATGAATGTAGGGGTGCATATATCTTTTTGAATTCAAGTTTTCAGTTTTTCTAAATATACACGCAGGAGTCAGATCATATAGCATTTTTAAGGAATTCCATACTGTTCTCCATAAACGGCTTCATGGTTTCACCAATTTACATTCTAAGCAACAGTGTAGCAGAGTTCTCTTTTCTCCTGACCCTCCCCAGCATTTGTTATTAGTAGAATTTTTGATGATGGCCATTCTGACCATTGTTAGATGATACTTTATTGTATTTTTGATTTGCATTTCCCTGCAAGGAGATCCAACCNACGGCTTCATGGTTTCACCAATTTACATTCTAAGCAACAGTGTAGCAGAGTTCTCTTTTCTCCTGACCCTCCCCAGCATTTGTTATTAGTAGAATTTTTGATGATGGCCATTCTGACCATTGTTAGATGATACTTTATTGTATTTTTGATTTGCATTTCCCTGCAAGGAGATCCAACCAGTCCATTCTGAAGGAGATCAGCCCTGGGATTTCTTTGGAAGGAATGATGCTAAAGCTGAAGCTCCAGTACTTTGGCCACTTCATGCGAAGAGTTGACTCATTGGAAAAGACTCTGAGGCTGAGAGGGATTGGGGGCAGGAGGAGAAGGGGATGACAGAGGATGAGATGGCTGGATGGCATCACTGACTCAATGGACGTGAATCTGAGTGAACTCCGGAAGTTGGTGATGGACAGGGAGGCCTCGTATGCTGCAGTTCATAGGGTTGCAAAGAGTCAGACACGACTGAACGACTGAACTGAACTAAATAAACAGCAATGTTTATTAACATTGCTGTTAATCTCTTCCATGTATCTGTTAGCCATCTGTATGTAAAAAGACATTTTCTTTTCTTGACAAGCCACTTCAGACACTTAACAATATAGCTTAAGAAAACAGAAAAAAATAAGAGTAGATCTGAGGGCTTCTGCTTCTCCTTAAATACCATCAGTCAATATGGCCAGCTTTCTTTTCCCTATGATTTCTCTAAAACCAGATTAAAAGTTCCTCAAATGGCAGGAGCCATGTCTTATCTGTCTTGGCATTTCTGGTGGCTAACACATTGTCTGACACCTTAGAGCTATTAAAAAATGATTTCCCTAGTTACTTTTTTATTTGTACCATCCACCAGGGCCTAGCACAATATTGTGTATATATTAAGTGCTGAGCAGTTTTATTATTGTTGAAATACTGTGGAGTCCATTTGCCTCTTTTAGATTGCTTTAAAAAAGAAAGAGTTCATTTAGAGAATGAAACACATTTCTCACAAATTTGCTTTCTTTGCACTAATGCCAGAACATTATCATGGGAAGAGCCTTGAACAGGGCTCGGAAAATGGTCTTCACACCTCAGTCCCTTTTAGAGACCCCCCTTGGATGCCAGTGTTTCTGTCTAAACAGCCATTGGAAACTTTCTTTTTATTAATTCTTCAGCGCATGCCCCTTCCTTTGTTAGCACTATTCTCCCCCCTTCCCCCTTCCCCAGTCCCTGCAGGACTCCCAGGTGGGAGCGGCCTGGTCAGGAGTCAGGCTCAAGGCTTCAACTGGACTCATAAATGTGGAAATAACAAAATGTGTTCCCTGAAGCTTTGCAGCGTTGTCAGGAAATGGGCTGCTTTCATGCTGCACCTCCACGGATCTGGAAATTCTGCCCAGCTTGGGTTGACTCCAGAAAAGAAGTTTAAAAGTGTTCAGGGAAGAGAGGAATTAAAGCGGGCCATTAGCTGGAGACACCAGTACTCCTGCTGAGTCTGTGTCTTGGCCGGCTCCTTGGAAGGGAGCGATGCTGGTTGGGGTGGAGAGAGAGACTGTGTGTGTGTGTGTGTGTGTGTGTGTGTGTGTGTGTGTTATGGACTGTGGCAGTGACATTTGCATTTCTAAGGATTGGGGCTTTGCACAAACTTTCCTTCCTGCATTTTTCTTATCCTAGATATCCACATGCCATCTTTGGGAAAGAGTTGAGGGTAAGTATTGTTTCTGATTGGAAGACAGCAAGGCACAGAGAGGAATAAACTTGGAATGCCTTCATGAGTAGATGTTAGCTCTTAACTGGCTTACCATTAGCCTGGCCTAGGATTTCAATAAATGTGTGGAATAAGTGTCTGAGTAAAAGTGATTCCTCTGATGGCTCCTAGTGTCAAAGGCAAGGCCTGAGGGCAGCTTTATGTCTCTTTGGGTACCCTGAACTCCGCAGATGATCTCGGAGGCACGAATGATGGAACACAGCACCGATTTTCCTCGGTAATGTTGCTGACATAATCCCTTCCTCAGATTCTAAAATCAGGAAGGACTGCTCTGATCTTTGCAAAGGTCAAAATTGAGTTTTCAGGTGAGATAATGGAGCTCTTATCTGAGGAAGATGGAGTTTTTGTTGGTGAAACATAAATTTAAAATTGTTTTCCATCTTGGTGGCTGTTGCTGTTCTCCTCGCCACCAGGGCTGTGCGACCCAGAAGGGAGGGTGTGAGGGCCAGTGGCCTGGGAGGCTGGCGACCTCTAGCCTTTGCCTTAATATAGGCCCTAGGGGAATAAGTTCAAAAGGCTAACTAGTTACCTGACAGAAGCACTGTTGGTTCTAGATAGTTGGTGTTGTTTCTGTTAGCTGCTTCTCAGGAATTCCACAAATTGATGGAATTTAACCATCAATTCAGTGGAAAAAAAAGAAGCAACTAGGGCTTCGGCCTTAGGGTAAATGCATTTCATTATTTTTTTCCAAGATACAGTTTGGGAAGGATTTGGGGGTGGGGGGATGGTTTTTCCACTGTCCAAAGGAGCTTCCACTGTGAGAGTCTCTTGACCCACATTTCTTGTGTTCAGATCCTGGCTCTGTCACTTACAAACTATGTGACCTTGAGCAAGTTACTGATCCCTGGGAGTCTCAGCTTCCTCAAATGGAAAAGTGGGAATGATAATAAAACTTAAGTCACAGGCCTGTTATGTGTTTTTAATGAATTAATGCATGTAAAAGTCTTAAAATGGACTTGCCTGGTGGCTCAGTGGTAAAGAATCCACGTGCAATGCAGGAGATGCGAGTTCAATCCCTGGGTCAGGAAGATCCCCTGGAGAAGGAAATGGCAACCCACTCCAGTACTCTTGCCTGAGAAATCCCATGGACAGAGGAGCCTGGCAGGCTACAGTCCATGTGGTCGCAAATAATTGACTTAGTGATTCAACAACAACACAGTTTTTAAAACAGTGTATATGTGCTAGCTAAGTTTATTGTCATTTTGCTGAAGCACCATCAATCAGAAAACTTGACATGGGGGCCAAAACAGGTATTTTCCAAAACTGATACTTTTTTAGAGAGTTCTGTGTGGAGGCTGGAAAATGAAATGGTTGAACTTTCCAGGTTTTCTTAGCAATAATAGGCTCCTGTAAAAATGCTGATTTCAATATTTGTTACCTTCACAACTAGTTATTGAACTGCTCTTGGCTCTCATATCGCAGATTCTTTATAGGGCAAACTGTACTAGCGCTCCATATAATTTCCAGGCAATCTGACTACACTGGTTAATGTTTTTTAAATCCTTAAGTGAATGGCTCAGAATGTCTTTTCAGGAACGCATCTCTGTGCATCTCTCCTGCCTTGAGCGCCAGTTATGAAACTGAAGCTGGGATTAAACTGTAGAATGTCAGCAAATGGTTTGGAGTCTTCTGGAGTAACTTCTTGCACGGTAAGCACTTGTCTCTAAATTATTTTTTAGAAAGGTGGGAGGGAGTTGGCTCACATCACCCAGGCAAGGCAATTTTCCACGAACACTGCTATCCCAACGCACGACAGGAAACTTATTGAAAAGTTAGTGGGTTGGAGAAAAACAGTAGCTAGCTCAACAGAGAGTGTCAAGAGAAGAGAGGGAAAGAAGGAAGAGGGCACAACATTACCCAGAGCGCAACATTACTTAACGTTGCTCTGTGTAAGGAGAACTCTCTGTGAAGTCATGGCTGGGAGTGTTTAGTGTCTAGAAGGGAGTTCACGTACACGCACACACACCCATAGGCAGGTGCACACACACATCTGGCACTTGGATTGCAGATAACCTAACCCGATCCTCACCTTGGCCTGGCTACAGAAGTAATATTTTTACCAGGATGATCTGTTGTTAAATAATTCCTCCACTGCCTTAGTCATGTTTTACTTTAACTTGAGACAGACAGGTCTTCTTTCTTTTAAACTCATTTGAATGTGCACAGCTTTCTGATTTGATCTAGGAGCAGAGAATACTATCACTTCTGAATGCCAGAGTTATTCATGTACTCATAGAATGTAAAAGCAACCAAATGCCCATATCAAAGAACTATATTTAGAAAAATAGATAGGCCTATCTTTTATGAGTTCCATGGAATCACCAGAATTGGTCATCACAGAATTACCTATAGAAACAGAATTAGAAAACAGTGGTGAAGTCAGCATATTGCTTTGGACAGGTAATAAAATTATTCAGCCAAATCGATGATTTACTGAAGAAAATAGGAGTTACAGTACATCTAATATTGCTATTTTATCCTTACTTTTATTAGAATTTCTTTTGAAGATCTGTAAGTAATTTGGTATTTATCCATTGAATTTCAATAAACAGTGAAATAGTGATAACTTTTTTGAGGGCCTATGTCTCAAGCATTATATTTAGCGTGATTTAGCTACAGTGTTAAAGCAGTGGTTCTCAAAGTGAGTGACCGTGATGTGTTAGCATCACTTGGAAACTTGTTAGAAATTCAAATTCTTTTTAAAAAATTTATTGAAGTATAATTTAACACATTGTTTTAATTTCTTTTGTAGAGCAAAGTGATTTAGCTATACATATTATATATTTATATATTATTTTTCATATTATTTTCTAAATGTTTATTACAATGGTTATTGAATATACTTCAGTGTACTCAATATATAGTAGGACTTCATTTTTTATTCACTTTATGTATAATAGTTTGTATCTGCTAATCTCAAACTCCCAGTTCATCCCTCCCTATCACCATCCACCCTCCAACCTTGCCAACCATAAGTATGTTCTCTATATCTGTGGGTCTGTCTGTGTTTCCCAGATAAGTTCTTTTGTGTCATATTTTAGATTCTACATATAGATGCTATCATATGGTATTTGTCTTTCTCTTTCTGACTTACTTCACTTCGTATGATAATGGCTAGGTCCAGCCACCATGTTGCTGTAATTGGCATTATTTCATCTTTTATGACTGAGTAGTATTCCATTATGGAGAAGGCAGTGGCATCCCACTCCAGTACTCTTGCCTGGAAAATCCTATGGACAGAGGAGCCTGGTAGGCTGCAGTCCATGGGGTCGCTGAGTCAGACATGACAGCGACTTCACTTTCACTTTTCACTTTCATTCATTGGAGAAGGCAATGGCAACCTGCTCCAGTGTTCTTGCCTGGAGAATCCCAAGGACAGGGGAGCCTGGTGGGCTGCTGTCTGTGGGGTTGCACAGGGTCAGACACGATTATGCAACTTAGCAGCAGCAGCAGCAGTAGTATTCCATTATAGGTATATGTGTACATACACACATACACACACACACACACACACATCACATCATCTTTATCCATTCATGTCAGTGGATATTTATTTAGATTGTTTCCATGTCTTGGCTATTGTAAACAGTGTTGCAATGAATATAGGGGTCCATCTATCTTTTTGAATTAGAGTTTTGTCCAGATATATGCCCAGGAATTGGATTGCAGGACCTTGTGGGAACTCTAGTTTTTTAAGGAACCTTCATACTGTTTTCTAAGGTGGCTGTACCAATTTACATTCCTAGCAACAGTGTAGGAGTGTTCCATTTTCTTTACACCATCTCCAACACTTTTTTACTTATAGACTTTTTAATGATGGCCATTCTGACTGGTGTGAGGTGATACCTTATTGTAGTTTTGATTTATATTTCTCTCATAATTAATGATGATGTTGAGCATCTTTTCATATGCCTAATGGTCATCTGTATGTCTTCTTTGGAAAATTGTCTATTTAGATTTTCTGCTCATTTTTTATTGGGTGGATTGACTTTTTGTTATTGAGTAGCATGAGCCTTTTTTATATTTTGGATTTTAAGCCTTTGTCGGGTGCATCATTTGCATATGTTTTCTCCCAGTCTGTAGGCTGTGTTTTCATTTTGTTTATCGTTTCCTTTGTTGTGCAAAACCTAATAAGGTTGACTAGTTTTCATTTTGAAATTTTTGCTGTGGTAGTAATACAAATTCTCAGGCCTCAGATATACTGAATAAGACACTCTGGGGAGGGGGCCTGGTAATATGCATTTTAATAAGCCCCCCGGGTGGTTCTGATACATGCTCATATTTAAGAATTGGTGAGGTAGTTAAGATAACCAACTACTGAACAGTAGGTAGATAACTACTCTAACTACTGATCTTGAGTTAAGTTAGCTTGTTATAACAAAGAGATTTAACAGGCATATCATCTAATTTAAGTCTTGCCAAAACTAATGAAGAATGATTCTCACACCCACTACATACCTGAGAGTTGTTGTTCAGTAGCTAAGTTGTGTCCAACTCTTTGAGACTCCCTGGACTACAGCACAGCAGGCTTCCCTGTTCTTCACTGTCTCCCAGAGTTTGCTCAAACTCATGTCCATTGAGTTGCTGATACCACCCAACCAAGGCATCCTCTGTCACCTGCTTCTCCTCCTGTCCTCAATCTTTCCAAATATCAGGGTCTTTTCCGATGAGTGAGCTCTTTGGAACAGGTGGCCATAGTATTGGAACTTCTAAGAGAACTAAGAGATTAAATTCACATGGCTAGATTCCATTCCAAGCCAATATTTCTTCATTCTTTTCAATAGTTTGTGGGACCAACAACTGTATCCCTCTACAAAGACAAATTTATTTAAAAATGCCGTATAGAATTTTAGATCTATAGATAATCCAGACAGAGAACTAGATACATTATTTGTCTTTGTTGTACAGAATATGTTTCTTTCATTAATTTGCCACATGAACTGAACAAATAACTTAGAATCTTACTTATTTCATTTGAAATAGAGTAATAATGGTTCATCTCACCATGTGTCTGATGAGAACAAAGGAGATCACTTCCAGGGGACTTGGAGCTCCTCAAATAATACTAAGTCATTTAGTTGTATTTTACTAAGTGTATAACAACATTAAAAGTTGCATAAAATGGAATTTCCTCAATAAGGCATCTTTGAGTATGCCAGAGAAGGCTCAATATAAAATATTACAGCCCCTAATTGGAGCAAAAATAACATTTTTTGATGTAAGCCATATCCTCCAATACAGTATGTTTTGCCAAGGAGCAACAGGAGAACTCTCTGGAAATCATGCATCATAGAACAAATGCTTCAGTGGGAAAAGAAAGGATCAAGGGTTATACATTTCAGAGGCACAGCAACAATATTACTATTATTATTGTGAATACAGGAATTTCAATAATATAGGTGCTTTTTGGCTGTAAGTATATGGTTATAACACCTTAGCATCCCCTGACTGTACCCAATATTTGATTACACTGAGTTTTTCCTAAAAACAATAGCTTTCATTTCCCAAACATAACTAGCACTTTTCTTAATACAGGCTTTCTTTTACATATTTTCAATCAACTTTTTTTTAACCTTTTCTTACACACACAAAAGTCCCATACTTTTAAAACTAGACACTAAGCTATAAGTACAATGATTTCTTTTTCTACTTCCATATTAGTTTTCAAAAGAGCATCATTTTAAACAATTATGTTACTTTTTAAATCAATTGGATTAAAACAACTTAGGTAGATGAAAACACGTTGCCGGAAAAAATGATACCTAAATAAGTTTATGGTTAGAATCATTAAGAGTCACACACCTGTGTTTTAAGACTTAAAATTGTTGCTATTTAATCAGTAAGTCATGTCTGACTCTTTGTGACTCCATGAACTGTAGCCAACAAGGCTCCTCTGTCCATGGAATTCTCTAGGCTAGAATACTGGAGTAGGTTGCCATTTCCTCCTTCAGGGAATCTTCCCAACGCAGGGATCAAACTCACGTCTCCTGCTTGGCAGGCCTATTCTTTACCACTGAGCCAAAAGTTACATATACGGATAAAGTTTTGGATTTCTTAAAGTGCAGAAAGTGAAATTATGGACTCACATTTCCTAAGGCTCACTAATTGAAGCAGCATAGCTTTTAGTGAATTCAAGGAGAACTTGATTTCAGTGTACAGTAGAGAGCAGGGAAACATTGGGGCACAGAAGCAGCAAACCCCAAAGCTTATAGAGGCCAGCAAGCTACGTGTGCCATGTGGACTTGACATGTTTTGAGGTATGGTAGGGACAGTGGCAAAGCCAAGGGGATTTGTAGGGGACATTGCATCTCAGCTAGTTGATTGTTGCCACGTGAAACATATGTCTTAAGAGAGCTAGAGATATGATTTTCTATGTGACATGTACTAATTTTCAAATGTTAATTCCCAGGCTTTTAAAACAGTATGGTTACTGACATTCAAACCAAAGGAAGCTCATTTGTGGGCTAGGTTTGGCTCAAAGACTGCTAGTTTATACCCTCAGGTGTAACAGAGGTGGTGTGTGTATGTGTGCAGGCAGGCAAGGTAGGGTAGCACCAGTGATGGGGTTATATTTAATGCATTGATTAAATATGTACATAGATAGTTTTGGATAACTGGAAGCTAGTGTGATGTAGTCTTGAACTTTACTTTTATTTTAGGAAGGGTTGTGCTGGGTGTTAGTTGCTTAGTCATGTCTAATTCTTTGTGACCCCATGGACTGTAGCCCAACAGGCTCTACTGTCCATGGGATTTTCCAGGCAAGAATACTGAAGTGGGTTGCCACTTCCTTCTCCCGGGGGACTTTCTGACCCAGGGATTGAGTCCATGTCTCCTGCATCTAAATCCCAACTCAACACTCATGATATATTCTCATGGAGTCATGAAAAGAAGTGAATTGAACCATTCTTTATTATTTTGACTGATTAATTAGGGTGATGTCAGTTGCTAGGGTATAACCCTTTGGAGGGAAAAAACCCTCCAAAGCTTAACTGAAGTTTAATACATTTAAATTGGTTTCGAGTTAGGTTGGTAACAACTGTAGGTGCAAACGCAAGTTTGTATTTGTAACTGAGTTGTCCAGTAGACTGGAGAAGGCAGTGGCACCCCACTCCAGTACTCTTGCCTGGAAAATCCCATGGATGGAGGAGCCTGGTGGGCTGCAGTCCATGGGGTCGCTGAGTCGAACATGACTGAGTGACTTCATTTTCACTTTTCATTTTCACGCATTGGAGAAGGAAATGGCAGCCCACTCCAGTGTTCTTGCCTGGAGAATCCCAGGGATGGGGGAGCCTGGTGGGCTGCTGTCTATGGAGTTGCACAGAGTCGGACACCACTGAAGCGACTTAGCAGCAGCAGCAGCAGTCCAGTAGACATCCTTAGGGCATGACTTCACCATAAGATATGGAAATAGGGACAAAATGCCCTTTTAATTTTCATTCCACTGGGGAGACCTACATAATTTAGTCATGGCAGTGTTCTGCTACTTGTGGTTGGTGCGGTTCCTTTTGCTCATAAAAATAAAAACCATTTCACGTCATCTCGATTGTCTCGTAAATGTAAATCAAAGCCGGGTGTGGGGGGGCAGCTATAAAACAAAACAAACATAAATACCCACTTGATGGGCTAAGAAATAATGGACTGGGATTATTCTTAACGTACTTAAGTATAGTACTTTGCATAACAGATATACCTCTTCTTAGTCAATAGATGGATTCTTAAAAAGTTACTTGTAAATCAATTGTGCAAAATGAAATCTTATATTTTAAATGCATTAGATAAGTTTGTTATTTAAAGGAAAGCTAGCATGAATCTTTTTGGAAAGCAAAAAAAAAAAAGTCTGTTTTTAAAATGAAATCTCAATTCTAATATATCTTGGCTCCAATTTCATGGAGCCACTGAACGTATTAATTCAACTGCTGTACTCACCCTACTTTCTTCTCTAGTGCATTATACCTGAAGACCTCAAAAGCCTTTGTGAGTAATGTGTTTTGAGTGTTGCTTTAAGATTCAAGTAAGATTTATATATCCATGAGGACTTGAATCAAATATAGAAATGCTTAATAAGTTTGTAAACAAATGAATTTGCAGGCAGAGGAGAGGCTATATCTGAGTCAAAGTCATTGCATTTACACATGTGAGGTAGGGCTCTATGGATTCTAATAAAATGGTCTTTAATCCCTATTTTACACTATGTAGAATTTAAAAGGTTAGACCAAGAGGTCATGCCTACCTCTACATTTGGTTCTTGCTGTTTGAAATTAATTCCATACCATAATAAGTAGATATGAACTCAGTCCATAGCACCATCTCTATAAAAATTCACATGCAAACAAAGGATGCATAGGTATGGAAGACAGGAGGGTGGAATGTAGATAAGGGGTGGGTTTGCACTGTAGCAGTTCAATTCAGTTCAGTTACTCAGTCGTGTCTGACTCTTTGCACCCCCATGAATCGCAGCCTGCCGGGCCTCCCTGTCCATCACCAACTCCCGGAGTTTACCCAAACTCATGTCCATTGAGTCAGTGATGCTGTCCAGCCATCTTATCCTCTGTTGTCCCCTTCTCCTCCTACCCCCAATCCCTCCCAGCATCAGGGTCTTTTCCAATGAGTCAACTCTTCACACGAGGTGGCCAAAGTATTGGAGTTTCAGCTTCAGCATCATTCCTTCCAATGAACACCCAGGATTAATCTCCTTTAGGATGGACTGGTTGGATATCCTTGCAGTCCAAGGGACTCTCAAGACTATTCTCCAACACCACAGTTCAAAAGCATCAATTCTTTGGTGCTCAGCTTTCTTCCCAGTCCAGGTCTCACATCCATACATGACCACTGGAAAAACCATAGCCTTGACTAGATGGACCTTTGTTGGCAAAGTCATGTCTCTGCTTTTTAATATGCTATCTAGGTTGTGAAGAGGAACTAAAAAGCCTCTTGATGAAAGTAAAAGAGGAGAGTGAAAAAGTTGGCTTAAAGCTCAACATTCAGAAAACAAAGATCATGGCATCTGGTCCCCTCACTTCTTGGGAAATAGATGGGGAAACAGTGGAAACAGTGTCAAACTTTATTTTGGGAGGCTCGAAAATCACTGCAGATGGTGACTGCAGCCATGAAATTAAGATATGTTTACTCCTTGGAAGAAAAGTTATAACCAACCTAGATAGCATATTCAAAAGCAGAGACATTACTTTGCCAACTAAGGTCTGTCTAGTCAAGGCTATCGTTTTTCCAGTAGTCATGTATGAATGTGAGAGCTGGACGGTGAAGAAAGTTGAGTGCCAAAGAACTGATGCTTTTGAACTGTGGTGTTGGAGAAGACTCTTGAGAGTCCCTTGGACTGCAAGGAGATCCAACCAGTCCATTCTGAAGGAAATCAGCCCAGGGATTTCCTTGGAAGGAATGATGCTGAAGCTGAAACTCTAGTACTTTGGCCACCTCATGCGAAGAGTTGACTCATTGGAAAAGACTCTGATGCTGGGAGGGATTGGGGACAGGAGGAGAAGGGGACGACAGAGGATGAGATGGCTGGATGGCATCACAGACTCGATGAACATGAGTCTGAGTGAACTCCGGGAGATGGTGATGATCAGGGAGGCTTGGCGTGCTGCGATTCATGGGGTTGTAAAGAGTCGGACATGACTGAGTGACTGAACTGGACTGAATGAGTAATGATTTTAGCATTTTCTCTTATGCTTATTGGTCATCCACTAAGAAATGTACAAGCTTAAGAAACAAAATAATCATGCTGTATTTGTTCAAATATTTCACCCATTTTTAATGGATTGTNGATGGTGATGGACAGGGAGGCCTGGCGTGCTTCGATTCATGGGGTTGCAAAGAGTCAGACACGACTGAGATACTGAAATGAACTGAACTGAACTGATCTAAAGTATAGTATTATCACTGTGGATAGTGATTGCAGCCATGAAATTAAAAAGACACTTGCTTCTTGGAAGGAAAGCTATGACAAACCTAGACAGCATATTAAAAAGCAGAGACACCATTTTGTCAACAGAAGTCTGTATGGTCAAACCATAACTATGGTTTCTCCAGTAGTCATGAGAGGTGTACCATAAAGAAGGCTGGATAAATTACAAGCTGGAATAAAGATTGCCAGAAGAAATATCAAGAACCTCAGATACACAGATGACACCACTTTTGGTAGAAAGTGAAGAGGAACTAAAAAGCCTCTTGATGAAAGTGCAAGAGGAGAGTGAAAAAGCTGGTTTAAAACTAAACATTCAAAAAACTAAAGCATCCAGTCCCATCACTTCAAGGCAAATAGAAGAAAAGAGAGGAAACAGTGACAGACTTTATTTTCTTGGGCTCCAAAATCACTGCAGATGGTAATTGCAGCCATGAAATCAAAAGATACTTTCTCCTTAGAAGAAAAGCTATGACAAACCAGACAGCATATTAAAAAGCAGAAACATCACTTTGCCAACAAAGGTCCATATAGTCAAAGCTATGTTTTTCCAGTAGTCTTGTATGGATGTGAGAGTTGGACCATAAAGAAGGTTAAGCACCAAAGAATTGATGCTTTCCAAATGTGGTGCTGGAGAAAACTCAAGAGACCTTGGACAGCAAGGAGATCAAACCAGTCAATCCTAAAGGAAATCAACACTGAATATTCATTGGAAGGACTGATGCTGAAGCTGAAGCTCCATTACTTTGGCCACCTGATGTGAAGAGCCAGCTCATTGGGAAAGACCCTGATGCTGGGAAAGATTGAAAGCAAAAGGAGAAGGGGGTCAACAGAGGATAAGATGCTCGTATGGCATCACCAACTCAATGGACATGAGTTTAAGCAAACTCCAGGAAACAGTGAAGGACAGGGAAGTCTGGTGTGCTACAGTCCACGCGATCACAAAGAGTCAGACACGACTGAGAGACTGAACAATGACAACAAAAGTATTATTTACTATATTTTTCAGCATAATTTAAAAATTTTATACTGAAATAAGCTGTTGTTATTCAGTCGCTCAATTGTGTCTGACTCTTTTCGACCCCAAGGACTGCAGAACACCAGGCTTCCCTATCCTTCACTATCTTCCCTGCCCTACATTATCTCTTTGCTCGAATTCATGTCCATTGAGTTGATGACGCCATCCAACCACCTCATCATCTGCCTTCCCCTTCTCTTTCTCCCCTCAATCTTTCCCTGGACCAGGGTCTTTTCCAAGTAACTGAATAAATAATATTATGAATTTTAAAAGGTTTAAGTTTAAAAAAAGGTTTAGCATTATTACTCAAGTCAGAGGAAGACAAAAACTTTATGGTGTACTGAAGAGTGTTTAGTGAACTGGAGGTTACCACGATGGTGGTGAATCCAGCATTGTTCTTACCACCAGGACTTAAGATAGCAGGAAAGACATAGTGAAATAGGATAGACACAGGACAATAGGTACCAGAGAGCAGAACAACGAGAAAGTAAGGGCAAATACCTGACCCAGTAAGCGTTTGATAAATAATGGATGAATTAGTGAGAACACTGGGAGAAGGCGGATGTAGGTGGACACCTGTGTGTTCCAGGTCCTGAGCAACAATAAAAGGCCTCCAGCAACACTGGGGATCTCAGCGTGAAAAAACCAACAGGCAAGGCCAGAGAGCCGTGATCATGTGGGCAGATGGAGTGCCCCATGTGGATAAGACACAGGACAAGAGCAAAAGACCCAGCATGGGGTCTATCTAGTCAAAGCTATGGTTTTTCCAGTAGTTATGTATGGATGTGAGAGTTGGACCATAAAGAAAGCTCAGCACTGAAGAATCAATGCTTTTGAACTGTGGTATTGGAGAAGACTCTTGAGAGTCCCTTGGGCTGCAAGGAGATCCAACTAGTCCATCCTAAAGGAAATCAGTCCTGAATATTTACTGGAAAAACAGATGTTGATGCTGAAGCTGATACTGAAACTCTTTGCTGATGCAAAGAGCTCAGTCCTTAGAAAAGACCTTGGTACTAGGAAAGATTGAAGGCAGGAAGAGTAGGAGACAACAGAGGATAAGATGGTTGGATGGCATCACCGACTCAATGGACATGAGTTTGAGTAAACTCTGGTAGTTGGTGATAGACAGGGAGGGCTGGCGTGCTGCAGTCCATGGGGTTGCAAGGAGTTGGACACAACTGAGCAATTGAACTGAACTGAACTGACTGACAGAGATCTAAATAGTAAGCAACTCTCACACACACACAAATGGATTGAAGTGGGAGGAGGGGGGAGAATACAGCAGAGGAAAGATGCAAGACTATTCATCAATTATGAAGTAGCTTTCCCCAAGGACAGGCTGAGCATTTTAACTCATCAAAAATGATCACACTCAATCATCTATCTGCAAGTGACTTGCCACATTGGCTCATACCTACCGGGATGTGGGGCGCCAGCTGCCAGCCCCTACCCCCTCGCCAGGTCAACCCCAGTCCTGCCTCAAGGGTCCCCAGCTTGCTGGGATTGATGCATAAGGATCAGGTGAGGTTCAGACCTAGGCCCTTCAACTCCAGGGCAGAGACAGAGAGTTGTGTCATTTAAAAATCTAGCAATGATCCACATTTTAAACATATGTGTAATTAGGGAGCTGAACCATAAAGAAGGTGGAACACTGAAGAATTGATGTGTTTGAGCTGTGGTGATGGAGAAGACTGTTGAGAGTCCCCTGGACTGCAAGGAGATCAAACCATTCAATCCTAAAGGAAATCAACCCTGAACATTCATTGGAAGGACTAATGCTGAAGCTGAGGCTCCAATATTTTGCCCACCTGATGCAAAGTATCAGGCCCAAGGCCAGGGGCGGCAGCCGGGAGGAACAACCCCACATCCAAAAGCGGTGGCTGCGCGGGTGCAGGAGGGCCGAGAGGAGCTACTCCATGTTCATGGTCAGGAGGGACAGCTGTGAGGAGATACCTTGTCCCAAGGTAAGGAGCAGCAGCTGCGCTTTGCTGGAGCAGCCGTGAAGAGATACCCCAAGTCCAAGGTAAGAGAAACCCAAGAAGGATGGTAGGTGTGGTGAGAGGGCATCAGAGGGCAGACACACTGAAACCATAATCATGGAAAACTAGTCAATCTAATCACCGGACCACAGCCTTGTCCAACTCAATGAAACTAAGCCATGCTGTGTAGGGCCACCCAGGATGGGCGGGTCATGGTGGAGAATTTCTGACAGAATGTGGTCCAGTGGGGAAGGGAATGGCAAACCACTTCAGTATTCTTGCCTTGAGAACCCCATGAACAGTATGAAAAGGCAANGCCTCCCTGTCCATCACCAACTCCCGGAGTTTACCCAAACTCATGTCCATTGAGTCAGTGATGCTGTCCAGCCATCTTATCCTCTGTTGTCCCCTTCTCCTCCTACCCCCAATCCCTCCCAGCATCAGGGTCTTTTCCAATGAGTCAACTCTTCACACGAGGTGGCCAAAGTAT
Source organism: Neotragus moschatus (assembly GCA_006410615.1). Lineage (NCBI taxonomy): Eukaryota > Metazoa > Chordata > Mammalia > Artiodactyla > Bovidae > Neotragus > Neotragus moschatus. The sequence continues at coordinate 515,160 of SJYA01001196.1, forward strand.
TGGAGTTTCAGCTTCAGCATCATTCCTTCCAATGAACACCCAGGATTAATCTCCTTTAGGATGGACTGGTTGGATATCCTTGCAGTCCAAGGGACTCTCAAGACTATTCTCCAACACCACAGTTCAAAAGCATCAATTCTTTGGTGCTCAGCTTTCTTCCCAGTCCAGGTCTCACATCCATACATGACCACTGGAAAAACCATAGCCTTGACTAGATGGACCTTTGTTGGCAAAGTCATGTCTCTGCTTTTTAATATGCTATCTAGGTTGTGAAGAGGAACTAAAAAGCCTCTTGATGAAAGTAAAAGAGGAGAGTGAAAAAGTTGGCTTAAAGCTCAACATTCAGAAAACAAAGATCATGGCATCTGGTCCCCTCACTTCTTGGGAAATAGATGGGGAAACAGTGGAAACAGTGTCAAACTTTATTTTGGGAGGCTCGAAAATCACTGCAGATGGTGACTGCAGCCATGAAATTAAGATATGTTTACTCCTTGGAAGAAAAGTTATAACCAACCTAGATAGCATATTCAAAAGCAGAGACATTACTTTGCCAACTAAGGTCTGTCTAGTCAAGGCTATCGTTTTTCCAGTAGTCATGTATGAATGTGAGAGCTGGACGGTGAAGAAAGTTGAGTGCCAAAGAACTGATGCTTTTGAACTGTGGTGTTGGAGAAGACTCTTGAGAGTCCCTTGGACTGCAAGGAGATCCAACCAGTCCATTCTGAAGGAAATCAGCCCAGGGATTTCCTTGGAAGGAATGATGCTGAAGCTGAAACTCTAGTACTTTGGCCACCTCATGCGAAGAGTTGACTCATTGGAAAAGACTCTGATGCTGGGAGGGATTGGGGACAGGAGGAGAAGGGGATGACAGAGGATGAGATGGCTGGATGGCATCACTGACTCGATGGCCGTGAGTCTGAGTGAACTCCGGGAGTAGGTGATAGACAGGGAGGCCTGGCGTGCTGCGATTCATGGGGTCGCAAAGAGTCGGACATGACTGAGCGACTGAACTGAACTGAACTGAGAAAGCAAAGAGGAACTAAAGGGCCTCTTGATGAAGTTGAAAGAGGTGAGTGAAAATGTTGGCTTACAACTCAACATTCAAAACACAAAGATCACGGCATCTGGTTCCATCACTTCATGGCAAATACATGGGTACTGTGACAGACTGTATTATCTGAAAATTATGACAGACTTTATTATCTTGGGCTCCAAAATCACAGTGGACAGTGACTCATGCCATGAAATTAAAAAATGATTGCTCCTTAGCTATGACAAGTCTAGATAGCATATTTAAAAGGAGAGATATTATTCTGCTAACAAAGTCTAGTCAAAGCTATGTTTTTTCCAGTATTCATATGGATATGAGAGTTGGACCATAAAGAAGGCTGAGTACTGAAGTATTAATGCTTTTGAACTGTGGTATTGGAGAAGACTCTTCAGAGTCCCTTGAACTATAAGGGGACAAAGCCAGTCAATCCTAAAGAAAATCACCCGTGAATAATCATTGGAAGGACTGATGCTGAAGCTGAAGCTCCAATACTTTGGCCACTTGATGTGAAGAGCCAACTTATTGGAAAAGTTCCTGATGCTGGGAAAGATACAAGGAGGAGGAGAAGGGAATGACAGAGGATGAGATGGTTGGAGGGCATCATTGATTCAATGGACATGAGTTTGAGCAAGCTCTGGGAGATGATAAAGTACAGGGAAGCCTGGTGTGCTGCAGCGTATGAGAATCGCAAAGAGTCAGACACAACTGAGTGACTGAACAACAAGAAATAAACATTTTTGATAGTATTTAACCATTTAACAAATGACCATAAATTATGATGTATCATCACTTTACCAATGGGAGATATTCTCTTTTGGGTAAATGGGAGCCAGGAGAAGCTGAGACAGGTTCACGAACTCTTACACAAGCTCCTCCTTTCTTCTGTTGTTGCTGCTATTCAGTTACTCAATTGTGTCTTTGCAACCACAGGGACTGTAGCCTACCAGGCTGCTCTGTCCACAGGATTTCCTGGGAAAGAATACTGGAGTAGGTTGCCGGTTTGTTTTCCATGGGGTCTTCAGCACCCAGTGATCGAACCAGCATCCCCTGTATTAACAGGCAGCTTCTTTACCACTGAGCCATAAGAGAAGCCCTTCTATTAGGTGGCATAAGTTCAGTTCAGTAGCTCAGTTGTGCCCGACTCTTTGTGACCCTAAGAACCACAGCACGCCAACCTCCCTGTCCATCACCACCTACTGGAGTTTACCCAAACTCATGTCCACTGAGTCAGGGATGCCATCCAAACATCTCATCCTGTTGTCCCCTCTCCTCCTGCCCTCAATCTTTCCCAGCATCAGGGCCTTTTCCAATGAGTAGCTCTTCATATCAAGTGGCCAAAGTATTGGAGTTTCAGCACAACACAGTCCTTCCAGTGAACATTAAGGGTTGATCTCCTTTAGGATGGACTGGTTGGATCTCCTTGCAGTCTAAGTGATTCTCAAGAGAATTCTCTAACATCAGAGTTCAAAAGCATCAATTGTTCAGAGCTCAGCTTTCTTTATAGTCCAACTCTCACATCCATACCTGACTATTGGAAAAACCATAGCCTTGAGTAGATGGGCCATAGTTGACAGAGTGATGTCTCTGCTTTTTAATATGCTGTCTAGGTTGGTCATAACTTTCCTTTCAAGGAGTAAGTATCTTTTAATTTCATGGCAGCAATCACAATCTACAGTGATTTTGGAGCCCAAAAAGTTAAAGTCAGCCACTGTTTCCACTGTTTCCCCATCTATCTGCATTGAAGTGATGGGACCAGATGCCATGATCTTCCTTTTCTGAATGTTGAGCTTTAAACCAACTTTTTCACTCTCCTCTTTCACTTTCATCAAGAGGCTCTTTAGTTCTTCTTCACTTTCTGCCATAAGGGTCATGTCGTCTGCATACCTGAGGTTACTGATTTTTTTCCTGGCAATCTTGATTCCAGCTTGTGCTTTTTCCAGCCCAGCATTTCTTATGATGTACGCTGCATATAAGTGAAATAAGTAGGGTAATAATATACAGCCTTGACATACTCCTTTTCCTATTTGGAACCAGTCTGTTGTTCCATATCCAGTTCTAACTGCTGCTTCCTGACCTGCATATAGGTTTCTCCAGAGGCAGGTCAGGTGGTCTGGTATGCTCATCTCTTTCAGAATTTTCCACAGTTGATTGTGATCACACAGTCAAAGGCTTTGGCATAGTTAATAAAGCAGAAATAGATGTTTTTCTGGAACTCTTTTGCTTTTTCGATGATCCATGGGATGTTGGCAATTTGATCTGTGGTTCCTCTGCATTTTCTAAAACCAGCTTGAACATCTGGAAGTTCATGGTTCACATATTGTTGAATCCTGACTTGGAGAATTTTGAGCATTACTTTACTAGTATGTGAGATTAGAGCAATAGTGTGGTAGTTTGAGNGATGTTGGCAATTTGATCTGTGGTTCCTCTGCATTTTCTAAAACCAGCTTGAACATCTGGAAGTTCATGGTTCACATATTGTTGAATCCTGACTTGGAGAATTTTGAGCATTACTTTACTAGTATGTGAGATTAGAGCAATAGTGTGGTAGTTTGAGCATTAGTTTGAGCATTCTTTGGCATTGCCTTTCTTTGGGATTAGAATGAAAACTGACCTTTTCCAGTCCTGTGGCCACTGCTGAGTTTTCCAATTTGACTGAATATTGACTGCAGTGCTTTCATAGCACCATCTTTTAGGATTTGAAATAGCTCACCTGGAATTCCTGTCGTTTTTGAGGTTGTATCCAGGTACTGCATTTCGGACTCTTTTGTTGACTATGATGTCTACTCCTTTTCTTTTAAGGGATTCCTGCCCACAGTCATAGATATAATGGCCATCTGAGTTAAATTCACCCATTCCAGTCCATCTTAGTTCACTGATTCCTAGAATGTCAATCTTGCCATCTCCTGTTTGACCCCTTCCAATTTGCCTTGATTCATGGACCTAACATTCCAGGTTCCTATGCAATATTTCTGTTTACAGCATCGGACCTTGCTTCTATCACCAGTCACATCCACAGCTGGGTATTGTTTTTGCTTTGGCTTCATCCCTTCATTCTTTCTGTAGTTATTTCTCCACTGATCTCCAGTAACATATTGGGCACCTACTGACCTGGGAAGTTCATCTTTCAGTGTCCTATCTTTTTGCCTTTTCATACTGTTCATGGGGTTCTCAAAGCAAGAATACTGAAGTGGTTTGCCATTCCCTTCTGCAATAGACCACATTCTGTCAGACCTCTCCACCATGACCTCTCCTTCTTGGGTGGCCCCACAGGGCATGGCTTAGTTTCATTGAGTTAGGCAAGCTGCGGCCCGTGTGATCAGATTGGCTAGTTGTCTGTGATTGTGGTTTCAGTCTGTCTGCCCTCTGGTGCGCTCTTGCAACACCTACCATCTTCCCTTACCTTGGACGTGGGGTAGCTCCTATTGGCCAGCACCCCTGAGCTTGGGCGTGGGGTAGCTCCTCCTGGCCCTTCCTTGGACATGGGGTAGCTCCTGTGCCTTTCTGCAGCTGCTGCTCCTGTGCCATTGCTCAGGTACCACTCCTATCATGGTAATCCAAGTCTATACTCTGACAAGTAACTCTGAAGAAGCTGAAGTTGAACAGTTCTATGAAGACCTACAAGACCTTTTAGAACTAACACCCCCCAAAATGTTCTTTTCATTATAGGGGACTGGAATGCAAAAGTAGGAGGTCAAGAAATACCTGGAGTAACAGGCAAATTTGTCCTTGAAGAACAGAATGATCTGGGCAAAAGCTAATAGACTTTTGGCAAGAGAATGCACTGGTCATAGCAAACACCCTCTTCTAACAATACAAGATAAGACTCTACACATGGACATCACCAGATGGTCAATACCGAAATCAGATTGATTATATTCTTTGCAGCCAAAGATGGACAAGTTCTATACAGTTAGCAAAGACAAGACCAGAAGATGACTGTGGCTCAAATCATGAACTCCTTATTGCTAAACTCAGACTTAAATTGCAAAACGTAGAGAAAACCACTAGACCATTCAGGTATGACCTAAATCAAATCCCTTATGATTATACAGTAGAAGTGAGAAATAGATTTAAGGGACTAGATCTGATAGACAGAGTGCCTGATGAACTATGGATGGAGGTTCATGACATTGTACAGAAGACAGGGATCAAGACGATTCTCAAGAAAAAGAAATATACAAAAGTAAAATGTCATCTGAGGAGGCCTTACAAATAGCTGTGAAAAGAAGAGAAGTGAAAAGCAAAGGAGAAAAGGAAAGATATACCCATTCGAATGCAGAGTTCCAAAGGATAGCGAGGAGAGATAAGAAAGCCTTCTGCAGCAATCAATGCAAAGAAATAGAAGAAATACAATAGGAAAGACTAGAGATCTCTTCAAGGAAATGAGAGATACCAAGGGAACATTTCATGCAAAGAAGGGCTCAAAAAAGGACAGAAATGGTATGGACCTAACAGAAGCAGAAGATATTAAGAAGAGGTGGCAAGAATACACAGAAGAACTGGACAAAAAAGATCTTCATGACCCAGATAATCACGATGGTGTGATCACTCATCTAGAGCCAGACATCCTGGAATGTGAAGTCAAGTGGGCCTTAGCAAGTATCATTAGGAACAAAGCTAGTGTAGGTGATGGAATACCAATTGAGCTATTTCAAATCCCCAAGATGATGCTGTGAAAGTGCACTCAATATGTCAGGAAATTTGGAAAACTCAGCAGTGGCCTCAGGACTGGAAAAGGTCGGTTTTCATTTCAATCCCAAAGAAAGGCAATGCCAAAGAATGCTCAAACCACTGCACAACTGGATTCATGTCACTTGCTAGTAACTGCTGCTGCTACTGCTAAGTCGCTTCAGTCATGTCCGACTCTGTGTGACACCATAGACGGCAGCCTACCAGGCTCCCATGTCCCTGGGATTCTCCAGGCAAGAATACTGGAGTGTTTTGNAAAGAATGCTCAAACCACTGCACAACTGGATTCATGTCACTTGCTAGTAACTGCTGCTGCTACTGCTAAGTCGCTTCAGTCATGTCCGACTCTGTGTGACACCATAGACGGCAGCCTACCAGGCTCCCATGTCCCTGGGATTCTCCAGGCAAGAATACTGGAGTGTTTTGCCATTTCCTTCTCCAATGCATGAAAGTGAAAAGTGAAAGTGAAGTCGCTCAGTCATGTCCTACTCTTAGCGACCCCGTGGACTGCAGCCTTCCAAGGTCCTCTGCCCATGGGATTTTCCAGGCAAGAATACTGGAGTGGGGGTGCTATTGCCTTTTCCTACATGCTAGTAAAGTAATGCTCAAAATTCTTTGAAGCCAGGCTTCAGCAATACATGAAATATGAACCTCCAGATGTTCAAGCTGGTTTTAGAAAAGGCAAAAGAACCAGAGATCAAATTGCCAACATCCCATGGATCATTGGAAAAGCAAAAGAGCTCCAGAAAAACATCTATTTCTGCTTTCTTGACTATGCCAAAGCCTTTGACTCTGTGGATCACAATAAGCTCTGGAAAATTCTGAAAGAGATAGGAATACCAGAACATCTGACTTGCCTCTTGAAAACCCTGTATGCAGGTCAGGAAGCAGCCGTTAGAACTGGAAGTAGAACAGCAGACTGGTTCCAAGTAGGGAAAGGAATATGTCAAGGCTGTATATTGTCACCCTGCTTATTTAACGTATATGCAGAGTATATCATGAGAAACTTGGGGCTGGATGAAGCACAAGGTGGGATCATGATTGCCAGAAGAAATATCACTAACCTCAGATATGCAGATGACAACACCCTTATGGGAGAAAGTGAAGAAGAAAGAAAGAGCCTCTTAATGAAAGTGAAAGAGGAGAGTGAAAAAGTTGGTTTAAAGCTCAACATTCAGAAAACTAAGATCATGGCATCTGGTCCCATCAGTTCATGGGAAATAGATGGGGAAACAGTGGAAACAGTGACTGACTGTAATTTTTTGGGCTCCAAAATCTCTGTAGATGGTAACTGCAGCCATGAAATTAAAAGATACTTACTCCTTGAAAGGAAAGTTATGACCAACCTAGACAGCATATTAAAAAGCAGAGACATTACTTTGTCAACAAAGGTCCATCTAATCAAGGCTCTGACAGTAAAGCATCTGTCTACAATGCGAGAGACCTGGGTTGGATCCGTGTGTTGGGAAGGTCCCCTGGAGAAGGAAATGGCAATTCAGTCCAGGACTCTTGCCTCGAAAATCCCATTCACAGAGGAGATTGGTAGGCTACAGTTCATGGGGTTGCAAAGAGTTGGACATGACTGAGCGACTTCACTTCACTTCACGTATGGATGTGAAAGTTGGACTATAAAGAAAGCTGCATGCAGAAGAATTGATGCTTTTGAACTGTGATGTTGGAGAAGACTGTTGAGAGTCCCTTGGACTGCAAGGAGATCCAACTTGTCCTTCCTAAAGGAAATCAGTCTTGGGTGTTCATTGGAAGGACTGATGTTTAAGCTGGAAGTCCAGTATTTTGGCCACCTGATATGAAGAGCTCACTCATTTGAAAAGACCCTGATGTTGGGAAAGACTGAAGACAGGAGGAGAAGGGGACAACAAAGGATGAGGTGGTTAAGTTGCATCACTGACTCAATGGACATGAGTTTGGGTAAACTGCAAGAGTTGGTGATGGACAGGGAGGCCTAGCATGCTGCGATTCATGGGGTTTGACGAGTTGGACATGACTGAGTGACTGAACTGAAGTGAACTGAACCTGGAATTCCATCTCCTCCACTAGCTTTGTTCCTAATGATACTTGCTAAGGCCCACTTGACTTCACATTCCAGGATGTCTGGCTCTAGATGAGTGATCACATCATTGTGATTATCTGGGTTGTGAAGATCTTTTTGTACAGTTCTGTGTATTCTTGCCACCTCTTGTTAATATTTTCTGCTTCTGTTAGTTCTATAATATTTCTATCCTTTGTTGAGCCCATCTTTGAATGAAATGTTCCCTTGGTATCTCTCATTTCCTTGAAGAGATCTCTAGTCTTTCCTATTGTATTTCTTCTATTTCTTTGCATTGATTGCTGTGGAAGGCTTTCTTGTCTCTCCTTGCTATTCTTTGGGACTCTGCATCCAAATGGGTGTATCTGTCCTTTTCTCCTTTGCTTTTCGCTTCCCTTCTTTTCACAGCTATTTTTAAGGCCTCCTCAGACAGACATTTTGTTTTTTTGTATTTCTTTTTCTTGAGGATCGTCTTGATCCCTGTCCTCTGTACAATGTCATGAACCTCCATCCCTCTTTTCACAAATAGATCTGTGCATCTTGAGCTCCAAATTTGGAGGCAAAATATAACAAATTTTTCCTTGCATATTGTTTTAGTAATGTCCAAAATTTGCTAACAAGCCCCATTTCACTTTTATAGCACATCGGCTGGTGAACACTAAAAAAATAATGCAGACCTCATCTTACTCCACTAGGAATTCAACCTGGCCTATTTGAATTTGAATGTTCTCTGGGCTCAGGTCACATAAAGATATTATCATCACCTCATTGTTCAAAGCACCTGGCTAGGGAACCTGGAGTGTGAACAATTACTGAGTGACAAATGCTGTAAGCAACGGCCTGCCTTGCCTAATTATACAGCTGTCATGGTGCACTGGGCAATTTTTCTTTCCAGGATCTCCTCCCCTCTGCCCGACTTCAAACCACATAGTAAAGAGAAGAATCCACAGAGTCTGCATTAGGGTTTTGGGAGCGACCACAATGGTATCATAGTACCAGGCTGCAGGAGACGCAGAAGCCATTTCTAGAGTGTGGTTGGCTCGTATGTTGCACTTGGGTTGACCTATGCGTCAGACAAAGGTGCTGTTCATCAGGGCCATGTGTATAGAGGACGTTGACTCAGGCTCCCTGGATCATTTGCTCTGTGTTTCAGTTCCTAGATTTGTCCTTTACTTCTTTAAAGTGACAGAAAGGAGACTGTAACTCTACATGGTTTGTCACAGAGCTGAGGTGGGGGGAGCGGGGCAGTGGGGGGCAAAGTTGAAAGCTCAAGTCCTAAGCTTTCTATTGTCGGGACCAGTAAAGCACTAGGCACTGTGGCAAGAGTGACTGGAAGTATAAACCAAGGGCAGGGAAATACTTTCTTTAGCGATGACTGTAACCTATGTTATGAAACTTGATTACTTGCTTTCATTGGGAACCATTGTAAATCTCTTGTGATACTGAGAGCATAATCATAGAAAGAAAAGTTCCTACCACCATGGGCAGGATAAAAAGGCCTCTGCAGCTAGGTAACGCTATGTGCTTCAAGTTGATGGGGATCTGTGGGTTCTGGCCAAAAAATGGCCACAGATTAGTAAACAGACTATATTTTCTGTACCTTGTTATTTCCATTTAAATGTGTATTGGTTCTTGCCTGCCTGTTGGCACTTATCTTAGAAAGCTGGTGGCAGAAGATGGGACTGGTGATATTATATGTCTCCTGACATCGGTTTTAAAGTGTTCCTCAGGTGATCAGTTTTAGGATTCAGAGTAGTATTAACCATGTATTCTATTTTCTTATGATCCATTAACTACACTCTACATACTAGAGAAGCTTCATAAACACTTGCTAAGTAGCATGTGACAAAATGTTTTATTAAAGTTATGGTGTCAACAAACATATATATGTGTGTGTGTGGGGTGTGTGTGTGTGTATAATTTCCATTTCTGAACTCAATTCTTCAGTTAGTATGTATTTACTAGGCATCTACTTGTGCTAGGATTTTCGCTCAAATCTGGAATGTATTAAGTTATAAGAAATTATTACAATATTGAATTTGACAGAAATTATATAATGTAATAATCTAAATACATATTGACCAAACTATGATTGCTTATTCCAACATTATACTTATTTAGGCGTTACCATTTTGTTCTTGCATGAATATACCCAGATTCAATTATGCAGAGACTCAGAAAATGAAAACTTAGTTTTCTTGTGGAAACAATACATTTTCCCTCCCTTCTTTCTGCTTCTCTTTATTATATCTGATTTTATTCTGTGGTTTATTCTCCTAACATATCAAAGACTGAATACCAGAGGGTCACATACCTTTTTTTTCCTTGATTTTTTTTAAATTCAATACACTTAACTTCTTTAAAACCACTATTTTTCATTTCATCTCTAAAGAACTTTTATGACTCCAATGTTTTTGAAAAGTTTCTCTGCAAGCTCAGTGAAGCTGTATGGGTAAACTCAAGGCAAAAAGATGTAAGCAGAATTGGGTGCTGCTTAGCAGGTGTACTTTAAAGGGAATATTCACAAAATTCCTTCTTTCTTCCTCCATTCTCCTGCCTGGAACACAGCTTTGATGTGTGGAATCCTAGCAGCCATTTTGAATCATGAGTAGAAACATCACTTCCTAGGAATGATGGCATAACTGTGAGATGAAAAGAGCCTTTGTATCTGCTGAGATGCCTATCTCCTGACTTCTTCATGTGAGGGAGGAAACTTGTGTTATCTTGTTTCAGTAACCTTGTTTTGGGTTTTCTGTCACTCAACTGAATCTAATTATAACAGATGCTTCAGTTCAGTTGCAACCCCACAAATTGCAGCACTCCAGGCCTCCCTGTCCGTCACCAACTCCAGGAGTTCACTTAACCTCAAGTCCATCAAGTCGGTGATGCCATCCAGCCATCCCATCCTCTGTCATCCCCTTCTCCTCCTGCCCCCAGTCCTTCCCAGCATCAGGATCTTTTCCAATGAGTCAACTCTTCACATGAGATGGCCAAAGTATTGGAGTTTCAGATTCAGCATCAGTCCTTCCAGTGAACACCCAGGACTAATCTATTTTAGGATGGAATTGTTGGATCTCCTTGCAGTCCAAGGGACTCTCAAGAGTCTTCTCCAACACCACAGTTCAAAAGCATCAATTCTACGGTGCTCAGCTTTCTTCACAGTCCAACTCTCACAACCATACATGACCACTGGAAAAACCATAGCTCTGTCTAGATGGACCTTTGTTGGCAAAGTAATGTCTCTGTTTTTGAATATGCTCTCTAGGTTGGTCAAAACTTTCCTTTCAAGGAGTAAGCGTCTTTTAATTTCATGGCTGCAATCACCATAGTGATTTTGGAACCCCCCCAAAATAAAGTCTGACACTGTTTCCACTGTTTTCCCATCTATTTCCCATGAAGTGATGGGACCAGATGCCATGATCTTAGTTTTCTGAATGTAGAGCTTTAAGCCAACTTTTTCACTCTCCTCTTTCACATTCATCCAGAGGCTCTTTCTTTCTTCTTCACTTTCTGCCATAAGGGTGGTGTCATCTGCATATCTGAGGTTATTGATATTTCTCTCGGCAATCTTGATTCCAGCTTGTGCTTCTTCCAGCGCAGCGTTTCTCATGATGTACTCTGCATATACGTTAAATAAGCAGGGTGACAATATACAGCCTTGACATCCTCCTTTTCCTATTTGGAACCAGTCTGTTGTTCCATGTCCAGTTCTAACTGCTGCTTCCTGACCTGCATATAGGTTTCTCAAGAGGCAGGCCAGGTATTCTGGTATGCCCATCTCTTTCAGAATTTGGTCTCTGATTCCTCTGCATTTTCTAAAACCAACTTGAACATCTGGAAGTTCATGGTTCACGTATTGCTGCAGCCTTGATTCGAGAATTTTGAGCATTATTTTACCAGCGTGTGACATTAGTCCAGATGTGCAGTAGTTTGAGCATTCTTTGGCATTGACCTTCTTTGGGATTGGAATGAAAACTGACCTTTTCCAGTCCTGTGGCCACTGCTGAGTTTTCCAAATTTGCTAGCATATTGAGTGCAGCACTTCACAGCATCATCTTTTGGGATTTGAAACAGCTCAACTGTAATTCCATTGCNTTCATTCTTTCTGGAGTTATTTCTCCACTGATCTCCAGTAGCATATTGGGCACTTACTGATCTGGGGAGTTCCTCTTTTAGTATCCTATCATTTTTCCTTTTCATACTGTTCATGGGGTTCTCAAGGCAAGAATGCAGAAGTGGTTTGCCATTCCCTACTGTAGTGGATCACATTCTGTCAGACCTCTCCACCATGACCTGTCCATCTTGGGTGACCCCACATGGCATGGCTTAGTTTCATTGAGTTTTACTGTCTCCTAATTTATGCTACTGTTGTTTATTTGCTCAGTCATGTCTGACTTTTTGTGACCTCATAGACTGTAGCCCACCAGGCTCTTTTGTCCATGGGATTTCCAGGCAAGAATAATGGAGTGGATTGCCATTTCTCTCTCCAGGGGATCTTCCAAACCGAGAGACTGAACCCACATCTTCTGCATTGGCAGGCAGATTCTTTACCACTGAGCCACCTGAGAAGCCCATATTTATGCTGACATTAATATTTAAATGAAAAAAAAAAAGTCATGAAAAAAATGTCCCTCAGCACTGACGGCTGGAGACAGAGTTATCTAAATGCCAGAAATGTTGAGAAATTCTTAGTGGATTTAATGGAGGTTAAATAAAAAGGATCCCCCCCCAACCCCAAGGTAGAATATCAACTGCANTTCATGGGGTTCTCAAGGCAAGAATGCAGAAGTGGTTTGCCATTCCCTACTGTAGTGGATCACATTCTGTCAGACCTCTCCACCATGACCTGTCCATCTTGGGTGACCCCACATGGCATGGCTTAGTTTCATTGAGTTTTACTGTCTCCTAATTTATGCTACTGTTGTTTATTTGCTCAGTCATGTCTGACTTTTTGTGACCTCATAGACTGTAGCCCACCAGGCTCTTTTGTCCATGGGATTTCCAGGCAAGAATAATGGAGTGGATTGCCATTTCTCTCTCCAGGGGATCTTCCAAACCGAGAGACTGAACCCACATCTTCTGCATTGGCAGGCAGATTCTTTACCACTGAGCCACCTGAGAAGCCCATATTTATGCTGACATTAATATTTAAATGAAAAAAAAAAAGTCATGAAAAAAATGTCCCTCAGCACTGACGGCTGGAGACAGAGTTATCTAAATGCCAGAAATGTTGAGAAATTCTTAGTGGATTTAATGGAGGTTAAATAAAAAGGATCCCCCCCCAACCCCAAGGTAGAATATCAACTGCAATGGAGTTTTGTGGGTTTGTGAAAAACAAGAATAAGAAATCTTGGACCTTCGGGACAATGGTAGAACTTGGCAAAAACCGACTGGAGACAGAGAAGGGTGTAAGATGATGAAGAAAGCAGCAACTGGGGTCAGCAGAATTGAGGTGAGAGTTTTGGGTGGCTGGATGAACTGAGCAGAAGCTTCTAGAAGCACCAGTGGCAGCTGCTCTGGAAAAGTCATTTCCTGAAACTGGAGTGATCTTAATTGATGCAGCAGGAAGCTTAATGGGGAAATCTGACCTGCACATTCGTGGATGTGAGTTGTCATTGTTCATTCGATCAGTCATGTCTGACTCTGCAACCTCAAGGACTGCAACACGCCAGGCTTCCCTGTCCTTAACTATCTCTCAGAGTTGGCTCAAACTCATGTCCACTGAATCAATGATGCCATCCAACAATCTCATCTTCTGTCTCCCCTTTCTCCTTTTGCCTTCAGTCTTTCCCAGCATCAGAGTCTTTTCCAGTGAGTCAGCTCTCCACATCAGGTGGCCAAGTACTGGAGTTTGAACTACAGCGTCAGTTCTTCCAATGAATATTCATGGTTGACTTCCTTTAGGATTGACTGGTCTGATTTCCTTGCTGTCCAAGAGACTGTCAAGGGGTAGTTATGTTAAAATGCCAGCTTTTGCAGGTGTAGTAGTTCTTGAGAAGCAGCTTCTTGAGAGAGTGTGTTTCTTCCCTGATGTGGTGTGAGCTGCTGGTAAGAATCGAGCCTGGGATCTTCAGGGCACTGGATGCAGAGGGCTGACATAAATGGTAAAGAAACTTTCCTTGAACAGTCAGGGAGATTATTCCTGTTCCTGGAAGGATGTAGCCTCACAACTGGTCTAATCTTGGAATAGCAGCCTTACCAGAAACTCGGGTTGAAACCCTTTCCCCTATCTCTGTCACTATGACCTTCAAGCCCATCACCTGGAAGTCTGAAATGTATCCTCTGACTGAAGCCAGGACAAATCCTCCACCCTATTTCTGAAGGAAATACCAGCCCTGGATAGGCTTCTTACTATTTCAATATGAGAAACTAGAGGGAAAAATGGATCCTGTAAATAATTCTGAATCATAAAGAAATGAGCATATAGTTTAAATAATCTGAATCTTAAATATTTTGAGTGTGTTCTTTTTAGCCTTCCTTTATTGTAAATTTAAATTTTTGTCTAAGTAATGTATTTAGTGATAGTTTAAAGATTTATAATTCCCTTCTCGTTTCCTCATTGCCAATTCTCATTCCTCTAAGGCAAGTGCCTATAATTCTTACTAGCTGCCTCCAAATGTAACCACCACATTATGCTGTTCATTTTTAAGGTTTAGCTAGTATTTCCTATTGTTGGATATAAGTTCTTTCCCCCACGTCTCTCACTGCAATCATAGCAGTGCTTTATTAACCAGTATTCACACTATTCTGAATATGTAAATAATGTTCACAGTGGAGCCACTTTTGTGTCATTTGTATTATTTTCTTCTTTTGTACAACTTTTTGTTTCAGCTAGAGGCAATAATTACCTTCTTTCTGTTTATTTACTTAGCATCTATGTGTCTATGACTAAGTTATCACTGAACTTTCCAAATAAAAAGTAAATCTCCTTATCTTAGGCAAGCGGTTTTGGCACAGGCCTTCTGGTTACTCCATTCTCCTTCCCCATCTAAGTTCCTTGTACAGTTGTCATCCTGGGCTCTCCCTCTACCATTTTTCTGGATTTCTCATAATTTCTAACTGTATGGGACCTCCAGTCTCCTAATTTCCATCTCTATCTTTCATGCTTTATGTCTGTGTTTTGATGGAAAGTGAAGTCGCTCAGTCGTGTCTGACTCTTTGCGACCCCATGGACTGTAGCCTACCAGGCTCCTCTGTCCATGGGATTTTCCAGGCAATAGTACTGGAGGGGACTGCCATTTGGAGCAGATCCACAAATGACTTCTTGCAAAGAGCAAGAGAGAGCATTTTTTTTGAGGCCCAGAGAGTCTGAAACTGTCTTTATTTGGCTTCAACAAATGATTTATAATTTGGCTGGAATGAAGGTTCTGACTTGGAAATAATTGCCGACAGAATTTGGAAGACCCAGTGCGTGTGTGCTCAGACCTTGCTCCTTTATCATCTATCTCCGGATGTTGCTTAGTCAAATGCCATCCTCACTCGCCATTCTTCTAAAGCAACCTGTTATTTTTGGGTGGGACCTTTTGGCTCTTCTCTTTCTTCTTGGTGTCCTGAGTTTCACAAAGATATGTCACATCACGGGTCTATTCTTTACAGGACACTTGGACTTTCATAATCTAGAAACCCATTTTCTTTAAAGAGGAAACCTTTTATTGTATTGTTTCTTTGATAATTACTTGTTCTTTATAAGTTAAAAATTTCCTCTTTCTGAAATTCCTATTATTTGATGTTGGACCTCTGGGATCCTTTGTCTGATTGTACTATTCTTTTTCTTCCTATTTCTATATTTTCTTGTGCACTTACTTTACTTTCTGGAGATTTCCTCAGCTATCTCATTATCTCCCTCCCCCCTCCCCCACCTTTTTAAAAACATTTTAAGTTAATTGTTCTCTGAGATTTCCCTTCTAAATGGCAATGTGTTCTTATTTCATGATGCAGAGATCTTCTCTGATTAGAGACTAATAATACTGCTTTTTAAATTTGAAAATCTTTTCCTGCTTGTTGCATTGTCTTTATTTCCTCCCAGTATATTTTATTTATTTATTTTGGTGGATCTTTCCTGTTAAATGGTTTTCTCAAGTATGAAGTGAACTTCAGCCATATATTCACATTTGAAATGAGGAGGCCTGTAGGCTGGTGGCCTCCAAGTGTTACTATGTGAAGCTGTTTTGGGGGGAATCATTTCTGTTAGGAAGCTCCCAGGTTCTTGCCTGGATATTGGAAGTTTCATAGCTTAACACGTATTGTTTGCTGGGATCTTCAACCCCATTCTCAGCATGGTATCTCATGTTCACCTTCAGCTATGCCTGAGGGCTCAGGATATGGGTTCTGGCTGATTTTCTTTCTCCAGGGACATAATCTCCTTTAGAGTAGGATAAGGTTCTTGGCTGAATATACGGAGTGTTAGAGCACATCTGTGGCAGAGATTTTCGAGTATTTCTTCTGTTTTTAATTTTACCTTACAATTCTGCTTTTTGCAATACCTGGATGAATCAATTTATGAGACTCTCTAGGGTTGAGAGGTACAGACTTATCTTCTTGGTTCATTTTGTTCTTTTCCCGCAGTCTAAGGTTTCAGCTTTTTTAATTCACTGTACATACAGTTAGGATCATACTATTTATATAGAAAAGCATATTTTGAAAATTAGTAAAGGAAAGAGAAATACATTATATAAACTCTTTTTTGATCTTGCATCTACTAGTAAAACATGGGTTCAATAAAATAAAATCTGTAAGATGAGATGATAATACAATAGATTTGAAACTGGAGCTGGTTTGAAAGATGAGTGGAAACTTGAAATGAGTTGCAAAAAAAATAGCTAAAGTAAACATTTAAAAACAGAATTTAAAAAGGCAATGAGTATAAATAACACCATTGTAAATTTAACCAAAATTATTGAATATATAGTGGGCTTCCCTGGTGGCTCAGCCAGTAAAGAATCTACCTGCAATATAGGAGACCTGGGTTCGATCCCTGGGTTGGGAAAATCCCTTGAGAAGGGAATGGATGCTAGATATATGCTATGCTAGATAAAAACCTTCTAGGATTCTGAGATAGTGACCAAGAAATAAGAGATGAAGTAAATAATTTGAAGGGTATATTATTGAGATCCCACTTATAGAAAGTAAGTGTTACTGAAGGGGATGTCAGAATGAGTAGAAAGGAAGAAATAATTAAAAAACTAAATAACACTTGGCTGGGCTAGTGAATACAGCTTTGATTTTGTGAACTGTATGAACTCAACAAATCCCAGGAAATATTAATGAAAATAGCTCAACAAATAAATGTATTCTGATCAAAGTCTTAAACTTCAAGATTAAGAACAAAACAAAACAAAGAATAATCTGATATGCATCTAGAAAGACAAGACTGGTTATCTACATACGAAAAAAGAGCCAAGCCATCCAGCCTCAGATTTTTCTTCTGTAGTAAGAAGCACCATAAGACTATGAAGTGATTTTCTAAGAGTTTTAAAGGGGAGAAAAGGTTGTAACAGAAGATTTCTATGCCATAGCTAGGTTTTATTCACAAACAAAAGTAACAGAAACACTTTATTGGCTATACAGTGACTCACTCACAAGGCATAAATTACATGTGCACAAAGTTTCCTAACAACTAAGAGATGAATCAGTTCAGTTCAGTTTAGTTCAGTCGCTCAGTCGTGTCCGACTCTTTGTGACCCCATGAACCGCAGCACGCCAGGCCTCCCTGTCCATCACCAACTCCTGGAGTTTACCCAAACTCATGTCCATCGTGTTGGTGATGCCATCCAGCCGTCTCATCTCTCTAAAGTCTCCTCCTCCTGCCTTCAATCTTTCCCAACATCAGGGTCCTTTTCAATGAGTCAGCTCTTCGTATCAGGTGGCCAAAATACTAGAGTTTCAGCTTCAACATCAGTCTTTCCAGTGAACACCCAGGACTGATTTCCCCTAGGATAGACTGGTTGGATCTCCTTGCAGTCCAAGAGATGAATAGCAGACATAACTCAAGAATAAGGAAGTAATGAAATACAGAAAAAAGGGCTATTATCATGAAAAATATTGACCTTAAGTGGTAAATTAAGTAAACAATGAAATATTAATAACTCTTAAAATAGATGTATTTTAAAGTAAGAATGACCCTTTGAAAGCAAGAAACTAGACCTCAAACACTGGATTACACCAAAAAAAGTGGTAGAAAAAGTGAAAGTTTTCACTTTCTCATTTAAGGAATCTATCTAAAGTTAATAATTAGAGGAAAATACATTTTTATGCACAATTTAAAAATGTGCAATT
This sequence comes from Neotragus moschatus, assembly GCA_006410615.1. Lineage (NCBI taxonomy): Eukaryota > Metazoa > Chordata > Mammalia > Artiodactyla > Bovidae > Neotragus > Neotragus moschatus. Next base: position 533,222 of record SJYA01001196.1, read on the forward strand.
GCTAGGTTAATTTCTTATAAATATTGAGAATGGGGAGAGGGAGAGACATAACCTGGATAAAATAGGAAGCAAATAAAACATCAAGGAAGGATTGAAAACACAGAAAGTACCAAAAGTGACAGAGTACAAAACTTGTATAGAAACATGTGCTATAATGGAAAACTCTGCCTTGTCTCCAGATAGCATACCTTTCTGGATTGTTTAATTCTAGCCTTGCATTTTCTTTGCATTCTTTTACAACTCTAAGTTGTAGCTAACTAATAGCAAAGCAAATTAATTCTTGTCTATAAGCATGCAAATTCTGTCCTGACTTGGACAGTCAAACTATTTTTCTAGGTCTCCCCTCTCCCCACAAAACATTACTGTGCCTCCATTTATACATTCATGTCAATATCTCTGATCCATAATGTCCATTCTTCCTTCAGATCCTCTTTTGAACTGGTCATGACTGTGTCTGGGTCCCTCATGAGTTAAATAATATCTTTAACTCCTGTTCCTTTCTCTGTTCCCCTGGGAGTCAGGACTGACCTTGTTTGGAAATTTTTCTTTTGGTGAAACTAATTATTTCAGATTAGTATATATTGAATAGTATCTTGGGCAAGTCAGACCGGAAAAACAGAGTGGGTAATATCGCTATATGACTGACAAGAATTGATGGCAACTAATAATAAACAGTTTGGGCTTCCTATGTGACTCAGATAGTAAAGAATTTGCCTGTAATGCAGGAGACCCAGGTTCAATCCCTAGGTCAGAAAAATCTCCTGGAGAAAGGAATGGCTACCCACTCCAGAGTTCTCAACTAGAGAATTCCATGGACAGAGGAGCCTGGTGGGCTGCTGTGCATGGGGTCACAAGGAGTCAGACACAACTGAGGAACTAACATTTTCACTTTTTTCAATAATAAATAGGAAAAAGAAAGTCAATGTAAGTATTTGAATTTTCAATCTGCGGTGAATTTATAATGTGTTATAAATATATTATTAAAATAGATAATGCAGAAAATGTCAAAAAGCAAGGAGAACTGATGAAGTATACTAGTATGAATCTCTATTATACCTCTCCTTTGTACTTGAGGCATGAAACAGGTAGAATAAACAAATAAATATTCAAGTAATACTATTGACAATATTGATTTATTGGTCATATATGGAACTTTGCATTCTATAAATGGGTAATTACATAGCCTTGAAGTTTTCCCTCTGGTAAAGGAACTTTGCAGTCTCAGAAAGTTTGATGGAACCAGAAGAACAGAACCCACTAATTTCATTTAAAAATATATATACTCAACCAACAACCTCGTCATACCCTGAATCTTACTATGTTCTCAAATTTTATCTTTAACTTTCTCAGCTTGGCCCTCACTGAAGCCATCATAATGACTGATAGATTGATAAATAAATCCAAGAGATGTTTCTCTGGAAAAAAAAAAAAAAAAAAGAAAATAGTTCAGTTCAGTTCAGTTGCTCAGTCATGTCCAACTCTTTGTGACCCCATGAACCACAGCATGCTAGGCCTCCCTGTCCATTACCAGATCCTGGAGTTTACCTAAACTCATGTCCATTGAGTCAGTGATGCCATCTAGCCATCTCATCCTCTGTTGTCCCCTTCTCCTCCTGCCTTCAATCCCTCCCAGCATCAGAGTCTTTTCAAATGAGTCGGCTCTTCACATCAGATGGCTAAAATATTGGAGTTTCAGCTTCAGCATCAGTCCTTCCAGTGAACACCCAGGACTGATCTCCTTTAGGATGGACAGGTTGGATCTCCCTGCAGTCCAAGGGACTCTCAAGAGTCTTCTCCACATCACAGTTCAAGAGCATCAATTCTTCTGCGCCCAGCTTTCTTTATAGTCCAACTCTCACATCCACACATGACTACTGGAAAAACCATAGCCTTGACTACACAGATCTTTGTTGACAAAGTAAACAAAGTAATGTCTCTGCTCTTTAATATGCTCTCTAAGTTGGTCATAACTTTCCTTCCAAGAAGTAAGCGTCTTAATTTCATGGCTGCAATCACCATCTGCAATGACTTTGGAGCCCCCCAAAATAAAGTCAGCCACTGTTTCCACTTTTCCCCATCTAAAATAGACAAACTCCTAGATAATAAAATAAAAAGAAAAATAGAAAATAAAATGACCTTGTGTATATTTATTTCTTGTTTAACGTGAAATGAAGAGTGCAGATGGTAGCTAGACTTATCCTGGTGATCATTTTGCAGTGTACAGAATTATAAAGTCACTATGTTGTGTAACAGGAACTAACAAAATTGTCGTAGGTTAATTATGCTTCCCAAAATAAACAGAATAAAACACATAGAAAAAGAGATCAGATTGACTGTTATTAGAGGCATTGGTTGGGAGGGGGGTAACTTGACAAGAAAAGTAAAGAACATGATATATATGCAATGATTTATGCCAAAGAAACTTTATTAGAGCAGCAGTTGTAAGTTATAAAACTGAAATAATCAAAATGTTCAACAGGCTTTTGTATTATACTATATATTTTTTTACTTAATCAAATTTTATCCTGCCATTAAGAAAAATATTGTAGAGAAGCAATTAGTAACATGGAAAATATCCACAGTAGGTTATTACGTGGAAAAATATGACTGAAAAGTACAGAGTATAATTTTATATTTGTAAAAGGTATAAATATGTATATAAAATATATGAGAAAATATATACCAAAATATTACAAATCTATTTCTTTCTAAGTAGAGATTAAAAATTTGTTTTCTCTATGTTTAACTGTATGTTCTAATTTTAAACTATAAAGACAGATGGTCAAAATGTTTAAAATTGATACCCCTATTAGTCATATCCTCTGTTTCTCTTTGCTCCACTTTCCTTTCTTTAGGAGTTTGCCCAGGTCACTCATGAGTGAGTGAGTGGGCACCTTGGCATCTCTTGTTAGGTAACAGCTGATGGGGCCAGAAGTACACATTTGCCCCCAACTGGGCTCATTAGACATCTCCCTCCTGAGAATTTCAGATTTGGAAGAACCAGTCAGTTGGACTTCCCTGGTGGCTCAGATGGTAAAGAATCTGCCTTTACCAGGAGACTTGGGTTTGATCCCTGTGTTGGGAGAATCCCCTGGAGAAGGAATGGCTACCCACTCCAGTATTCTTGCCTAGAGAATCTCATGGACAGAGGAACCTTGTGGGCTACAGTCCATGGGGTCTTAAAGAGTCAGAGATGCCTGAACAACTAACACACCCTTGCAGGCAGTTGACTGTGAGAAGGATAATAGAAAAAGAAATAGAGAAAGCTGGGGAGCTGGGAGCTGTCATTGGAGTGCAGGTATTCAGCAGTCATTAACACTGAGCAAGCAGGCGAGTTGGTCTGCAAAAAGACTAATTGACAACAAAAACAATGTATGGCATTTATTGTGTGTTCATCATGTGACAAGTATTCTTGTAAGTGAGCACCCTCTGTGAATCAAGTCATTCATAGGCAAGTCGAACCCTTGAGGTGAATTTCTTTTTTTCTCATTCTATATATGAAGAAACTAAGGCACAGAGAGGTGAGATGAAGAAGGGCACAGAGGTCAGAGAGATGAATGACCACACGATCTAAGGAAAACGGGGAGGAGAAGCGTGGCTCCCTTGGGCCTCCGTGCTTTGCAGGTCCTAATTCTCGTTCCTTGTGGGACCCAGTTTTATTTCCCACCATCTGGTTCCAAGAAATGCCTCTGATTCCTTAAGCTATACTCCTTGTCCTTTACAAGCCTGAATGGTTAACAGCCTCATGAGATCTACTTAACAGTGGCTAAGAGGGAATGGATGTTGTGGGTGATTACATATAAAGTGTCTTTGATATGTTCGAATTTTTTTCATTTTACTTTTCAAAACAGCCAAAAACTGGGAATAAGCTCTGTACGATCAGTGGCATCTGTTCTCTCAACTCGCAAATAATTATAAAGAGTATTCAAAATATGCCCATTAAGGAGAAGATACTCATTGAAAACCAGTCCTTGACAGATTAAATCTCGAGCTACTCTTTCTCTTCCCCACCTGATGCATAATTACGTCAATGTTTATACGCAATTTTAGGGAGCGCTAACATATTTTAGGGTGGTTACCAACTTCCAGAGCTGCTTTGTTTTTAAATTGCATTTTCTTTAGTTTACATATTGGTGCAATGTTGAATTGACTTCGTCTAACCATAATGATAGTAAACATTTTACTATATCCATCTTCTAGACTAGCTTTGTCAGTTTCTGGATATAAGGCAATTGGTGGTGGCCTAAAGAGCATTGATAGGAAAGGAATACAAAGATGGGAGCCTCATAAATGACTTTTAATGGCATCAAAAATACTATTGTTGTTTAGTCACTAAGTCATGTCTGACTCTTTTGCAACCCTATGGATTATAGACTGCCGAGCTCCTCTGTCCATGGAATTTTTCAGGCAAGAATACTTAACTGTTAAGTCACTTCAGTTGTGTCTGACTCTGTGCGACCCCATAGATGGCAGCCCACTAGGCTCCCCCATCCCTGGGATTCTCCAGGCAAGAACACTGGAGTGGGCTGCCATTTCCTTCTCCAATGCATGAAAGCGAAAGGTGAAAGTGAAGTCACTCAGTCATGTCCGACTTAGTGACCCCATGGACTACAGCCCACCAGGGTCCTCCATCCATGGGATTTTCCAGGAAAGAGTACTGGAGTGGGGTGCCGTGGCCTTCTTAAGTGAGTTGCCATTTCCTTTTCCAGGAGATCTACCTGACCCAGGGACCAAACCCACATCTCTTGCATCTCTTGCACTGGTAGGAATATTCTTTACCAGTGAACCACCTGGGAAGCCCCAAAATACTTTCATAAGTTGTGAAAACTGAATAAGAAACTTGCTTCTTTGAGATCAACACTTGGACTCTTCTTCCTAGATTTTATGATATCCTGGGCTGTGAAGTTTTTTTTTTTTTTTTTTTTTTAATGCAGGATTTTAATTCTGGAAATAATTTGTATTTGAGAGTGGTGGAATTATTGAAAAATCATTGAAAAATAATTAATATTTGTTCTGGAGAATTGGGTAGTGTTTCTTTTCCTTATTTTGGTATAAAAATGGCCTGTAAAACAGCTAGATGGCTATTCTTACCTAGAGGACTCAAAGAACATTTAGTGGCCAAATATTCATATGAAAACGGAAGCTTTCAGTTAATCATCTGGATGTTTTGTCTACATGAGGGAAAAATCTGTGGATGTTTCCAAATGTTGGAAAAAAAATATTTGGGAACATCCAGATGTTTGACCTAGTGCAGTTCAAACATCCAGTTGTTGGACCAAATTTTCCCAACCGGATGTTTTGGCGTCAAGTAGACCCAGCCATGGTTCAGTTCAGTTCAGTCCAGTTCAGTTCAGTCGCTCAGTCGTGTCTGGCTCTGTGCGACCCCATGAATCGCAGCACCCCAGGCCTCCCTGTCCATTACCAACTCCCGGAGTTCACTCAGATGCACATTCATCAAGTCGGTGATACCATCCAGCCATCTCGTCCTCTGTCATCCCCTTCTCCTCCTGCCCCCAATCCCTCCCAGCATCAGAGTCTTTTCCAATGAGTCAACTCTTTGCATGAGGTGGCCAAAGTACTGGAGCTTCAGCTTTAGCATCATTCCTTCCAAAGAAATCCCAGAGCCGGTCTCCTTCAGAATGGACTGGTTGGATCTCCTTGCAGTCCAAGGGACTCTCAAGAGTCTTCTCCAACACCACAATTCAAAAGCATCAATTCTTCGTCGCTCAGCCTTCTTCACAGTCCAACTCTCACATCCATACATGACCACAGGAAAAACCATAGCCTTGAGGTGCCTGGACTTTAGTTGGCAAAGTAATGTCTCTGCTTTTGAATATGCTATCTAGGTTGGTCATAGCTTTTCTTCCAAGGAGTAAGCGTCTTTTAATTTCAGGAATTCAAAATTGCTACCTAGTGTCACAGAAAATTATTTGGGGGAAAAACATAGTGCACCAAAGTGTGAAGGTTCTAGATGAACATAGTCATTAAGAGTGGGAAGAATGGAGGAGGGGATTGTACTACCGACCAATCAGGTTGTGTCACTGGTAAGTGTTAGTTACTCAGTCGTGTCCAACTCTTTGCGACCCCATGGACTGTCACCTGCCAGGCTCCTCTGTCCATGGGATTCTCCAGGCAAGAATACTGGAGTGGGTTGCCATCCCCTTCTCCAGGGGATCTTCCCAACCCAGGGACGGAACCTAGGTCTCCTGCATTGCAGGCAGATTCTTTACCGTCTGAGCCACTAAGGAAGCCAGATTGCATCATTGCTAAATTGTCAGAAATAATCTTCTCTTGTGGAGGGTCTAATAATTAGGAATAATAAACATAAGCTCATGGCCCTTACTGATTAAAAGGAAGCCAGTAGCACTTTCAGTGTTTACAAAACTTGAAAGATGTGGAAAGGGACATCCTCTGCTTTGAAATGAGTTGAAAATTCTAAGCTTCATGGAAAGGAGCTAGGAAAGTTTAGTTTTCTCCACTCATTTTATTGGGCTCAGACTAATGTGACCCTGAAGTGTCTCCAATTACAATGTTCTTGACTTGTGGGAATCAGCCTAATAAAATACTGTAAAGAAATATAGCTCATCCTGCAGCTGTGGGCCGGCTGTGTGGATTACCATGGTGCAGGAGTAAGGGTCGGTCTCCAAAAAGCAGATTCCATTTTCTGCATGGCAGTAACATGAACTTGAATGGAGGCGCTAAATAAGAAGACAATGTTTGGATTCTGATTAAGATCCTAAAATCTGATTTTTAGCCAACGTGTTATTGGCGAAGAACAGCAATGCCATAAATAAAATAGCCACAGATGGGTCTGGATATCTGTTATGAGCAACCATCAAGAAAATGCTTTTATTTTAATTGATTGATACTGAACAAAAGTAGTATTCAGCCAAAACCTTACTGCTAGTCCTGTTGTAATTATTTTTTTAACCAGTTCACCACTGCATTCCAGGGGAATGTCAAGACCTCCTATGGAGGTGCCTGGTACAACGTCTGCACCTGATATGTGTTTGGCTTTGCATACCATGCCTGAAATTGTTCAAGAAATTAATCTCTTTTTTAGTTACGAAAGCATAGCTTGTTAAAAAGTAACCTAGATGTGATCTGTGTTTCTTTTTTCAAGCTAACAGTCTTCAGAAAACCTGGGGTTGGGTTAGATTCAGGAATAATATGGGCTGTCATTGTTTGTAGGATGGGAATGACTGTTTGAAAGCCAATGCTGACTTTCCAAGGAATTTATCCAGAGAATGGAGGAGGAATTGCTTTCTGAAGAATTAGACTCTGGTAGAATTCTTCATACTACAGCTAAAGTTACCCAAATATGATTCAATTTATACACACACACATACACACACACACACACACACACACACACACACACACACACACATATATGTGTGTGTGTGCCTATATATATGGGCTTCCCTGATAGCTCAGCTAGTAGGGTCAGGAAGATGCCCTAGAGAAGGGATAGGCTACCCACTCCAGTATTCTTGGGCTTCCCTGGTAGCTTAGTTGGTAAAGAATCCACCTACAATGAGGGAGACTGGGTACAACCCCTGGGTTGGGAAGATCCCCTGGAGAAGGGAATGGCCACTCATTCCAGTATTCTGGCCTGGATAATTCCATGGACAGAGACGTTTGGCAGGCTTGGTAGTCCATGGGTCGCAAAGAATCAGACATGACTGAGTGACTTTCACTTCATTTCACACACACACACACACACACACACACACACACACACACATATACATATATGCATACACACACATGGCCTACATCATTGTAGTGCTCTGCATTATTTATATGCCAGTGATAACATCCAACATTGTTTAATTTTAACAGAAACAGGAAACATGACTTTGGTTCTGATAATGCTTTCATGGGAGGTGGAGGAAGAAATACAATGAGTAGACAAATTTTTTGGTACCAAGTGAGATGCTAGCCATGATTTTTTCCTCTGATGAGAAAGTTACTTTATACCTTTGCATGCCGACTAACTGGAAAAATATTCCTACAATACCGTTATAAGAGAACTGGAAATGATGAGGACCAGTGAGAGACCATGGGCATTATTGGGAATGCATATTACAGTGGATAAGGGCAAACTAGAGGCAAGAGGCTTGGGTGAGAATCTCGGTTTTAGCTCTCCTGGCTATTGGACCTCATAAGCGCTTTAAGCCTCAGTTTTCGCATCTGCAAAATGGGGATGATAACAGGAGTCCTAGTTCCTAGGTTTGCAGCAAAGAGTAAGAAAAGGGAGTACAAGTAAAGCTCTTAGATCAACGCCACATATGCAAATAACTTTTGAAGCCAAAGTATACAAACCCAAGAGCATTGAATCAAAAGGTGTGTGATCCCTGAGATGGGAATAATGGGAACAGAAGAAGCTATATAATAAGATGTTATGATCAGAAATAAAATGAGACATGTTTTGACACTTAATGACATTCTAAAAGATTGGGTGGCAGTGAGATGCACACATGTGTCTGCAGAAAATGTGGTGAGGAGGTGGGGGGAGGGTTGGGCAAGGGAGATCAATCTCACAGCTTTCAATTAGCAGCCCGTGGGCGGGAGAGAAGACTGAAGTTCACAGGGAAGGAACTGGCTGATATTATTATTATTTTTTGATGCAGCATTCCAGAAAACATAATCAATGGCATCCGTCCAGTTCCCATTTAGTAACCAAAGAAGTAGCTGCAGCTGTTTTTTGTGCCTGGTGGTGCCAGTTTGATAGTGTATAATCATATTTGCATAAAGATAAAAAGGAAGGTGTTATAGAACACAGTTAAGCCTATGGTTTCACCATGAATTAAAGGTAATTTCAGACTAATTAGGTATAATTTGTTAAGGAATTCTTCCCAGCAATGATGACTCTGATTTTGTAATTACAGGACAATGCTTACTGTGGCTTTCAAGGCAGGGGAAAGCACACCCGAGGGGGTCGTGTCCCACACTAGGAGGATCTAATGGTGCCACAAAAGACAGGTGTTTTGTCAGATTTCAGCCACACACGTTCACACCTGCAACGCATTAACCACAGCAGCAACATTAATGAAGGCCAGGTGCCTGTTTTCTAGCTCAAATGAGAAACTGGCAGGAAGTTTGCTGTTTGCTACCTGAGGTCTACCTCGATCTCTGAAAGCCGGCCTCCTGGGTGTCGGAGACGCTGAGCAGGGTGCGTAGGCTTTGGGGTGGCTTGGCCCTGGTGCCTCTTCTCCTGAGTGGGAGGACGGATGTATTGCAATGTTGACCTTCATGGGATGGCAGTTCCCTGTTTGCTCACCCACGGTGTCACCCACCAGATTAAGCCATAAGGTGGTGGGCAAGACTCTTAGAGCATGAAGGGCCCTCTGGCTTTCTAAGCTGCTACCCTTTGTGTGGAATTCAGCCTCTAAGAGCCCTGAAAAGAACTGAGCTGCACAATCTACAGAATGGATTTCTGGAAAGTGCAGTGTTATCAGCTGCTCCCAGGGAAAGTTTGATTACAGTTACTTGAGTCTTTTCAGACTTGAAGTTTTGCCATTCTATCCGGAAATGAGTAATGGAGGCCTTGAGCGAGCGTTTTCATTTTAATAAAACACAAGGTTTTCATTGTGTGCGGCTATGTCGTTGTAATGTTCTCTGCTATGAAATAGAAAATCTTTGTGTCCCTCCCTTAAACAAATCCCTTAGCAGCAGAGAATTCCCCTGCTCTTTTTCTCTACTTTCCTTTGTTTCGTGACTTTTAGCTGCCGTTGTTTGCTCCTTGTATTGTCCAGCAGTTAAGTGAAAAGTTAATATTGTCTCAAAAAAACCACACAGAAACCACACACTCGAATTGAAAGTGGAGAAAAGAATGGGCAAGGTCTGGGTTCTCAGCAGCAGGAATATAATTATCAGACTCATTACAAGTGACTTCTGTCCAGTGAAAGTCCTCTAACAAAACAGCCTCTTTATTTTGGGAGATGGAAGGGTGGACAAATATCAAAATGTTTAATGCTGTATTTAAACCAGCACTAATTAAGCTGGAAAAGAATGGAATGGTAGACTTTTAGAGCAGCAGATGTAAATCTTGGAGTGGGAAGGACCTCTCAACGCTGGAGTTTTTTAACTCTTAAATCCCTGAAGTGAATGCATTGTCATCTGGGCCAAACCTGCAGAACCTATCTATTGTAGTAGTGACCTGCTAGGAACCCAGATCCGAATCATTCTTTCCCACTAATTCTGCAGTGTTTTTCAAGGTGCATTCTGAGTGAACTTGAGAGAAACTTCTAAGAGGCACTATAGAGATACCAGTATGGCTGGATGGGGAGGTGTTTTGAGAAACTTAGGACTCTGATTTTCCCTCTCTCCCACATTCTCCTAACCCACAAGGAAAGCAGTTTTTATTTTCTAATTTATTAATTGGAAAATTTTATTTTTTAGAGCAGTTTTAGATCAAAGAGAAGTTTTAGAGATGTTTTAAATCAAAGAGAAGGTATAGAGATTTTCCATGCACTCCCTAAACCCCAACATATATAGACTCTCCCATTATCAACATCACTCCCTGCCCCGTGTGGTCCATTTACTACAACTGGTGAACCTATACTGACACATCATAATCATCTAACTCCATAGTTTACGTTTAGGTTCACCCATGGTGTTGTGCATTTTATGGGTTTGAACAGATACACAATGACATGAATCCACCATTATAGTATCATACAGAGAAGTTTCTCCACCCTAACAATCCACTGTGCTCTGCCTATTCAACCCCTGCCGCCCGATCCCTGGAAACCATTGATTATTTTACTGTCTCTGTAGTTTTGCTTTTTCTGTAATGTCATATATTAGTTGTAATTGTACCATATATCATCTTTGAGATTGGCTACTTTCACTTTTAATATGAATTTAAGGTTCCTCTGCATCTCTTAATGAGTTGCTAGCTCTTTTTTTTTCTTTTTAGCACTAAATACGTTTCCATTGTGTTGTCTGCATGTACCATAGTTTACCCAGTCTATGAAGGACAGCTTGGTTGCCTCCAAATTTGGGCACTTATGAATAAACCCAGTATAAACATCCATGTCTAAGGTTTCCTGTGGACATAAGTTTCAACTCCTTTGGGTAAACACAAAGGAGTACAATTGCTAGACCGTAGAGTAAGAGTATTCTTAGTTTTGTAATAAACTTTCCAGCCGTCTTCCAGAGGTTTTCCTCTCCTCTGTTTCTTCCTTTCCTTTATTTTGCCACTTTAAGCTTTCGTTGATGGTGCCCTGCAATTTTTAGCAGTATTTGAAAAGTGAATATCATCAAAAAGCCCCCCACCAAATTCATAAAAAGATTGGTGATTAAGATAGATGGGAGTGGGTGGTAGGTGATGAAATGAAGGTGGTTTAAAAAATATATATATATTATTTTGTATCTTCACCAGCATTGAGAGTTCTGTATTTTTACCAGCATTTGGTACTGTCACTTTATTTCCTTACTGAGTTAGCTCTGACTTTGGGTGCAGTGCTTTATAGGAGTGGTGAACCAGAACATCCTTGCTGTGTTCCTTTTGATTTCTTTTATTGATTTGTTGTTCATTAAAGACTTCATATGAAGAATGGTGGTAGCTGCCACAAACTTGCTTGAAAATCCTCTCTTATGGAAGAAACCCACTGTTATCTGAACTCAAGCATTCAAGCAAATCCAAATGCTTTTGGAGGACTATGTTGGCCATACATGCAGATTGTTCTGAAGGCCGCTTCTGGGCAGAGGTGTTGAGGTTTCTCATAAAGCAACAAATCATGATTTTGGTGCTTTTAGCAAGCCTAATCTAAAGCAAATGGGTGTCTTTTCCATGAAGGCTTATGGTAGTTTAGACTAGAGATACTCAGCCTGGAGCTCAATTTCAAACTAACCTCTTCTCCAAACTTCACAGAAGTCCCGCACTGATGTTTAAGAGATTGCCTCACACCTTGCTAATCAATGTGTGGCGTGTGGATCTGTAAGAGTGATCTAATGTGGGAGCTTGTTAGAAACAAGGAATCTCAGACCCTAACGCTGATGTGCTGAGTCAACTCATTTGTGTATCAAATTTTGCCCAGCACTGGTCTATGAAATTCTGTGACCACGTGTTCCTCTAGATCAGACATTTTTAATTTGGGACTCTTTTGATGCACGAATCTGTCTCAAGCTTATAAACTCCCTGGTATGGAAGGCAAAGTTGAATCTGTGTGAGGGCATATGTGTTTGTGTTTACAACCATAATCCATTTTTTAGTGGGCAGGTTTCATACACCTTCAACTTTTAAAAATATTACAAACTATTTGCAAAGATACTTCCCTGGTGGCTCAGATGGTAAAGCGTCTGCCTACAATGCGGGAGACCTGGGTTCAATCCCTCGGTCAGAAAGATCCTCTGGAGAAGGAAATAGCAAACCCACTTCAGTACTCTTGCCTGGAAAATCTCATGGATGGAAGAGTCTGGTAGGCTACAGTCCATGGGGTTGCAAAGAGTCGGACACAACTGAGCACCTTCACCTTCACCTTCACTCCTATGCTAGGTCAGAGCTCTAGACTTAGAAATGCTGCCATAAAATTATAATTGAACTGAATTTTTGCAGCTGCTGCTGAATATAGGTAAAGTGAAATCATTTTGGTATCTTCAGCAATTGCTTGTTCAAATTTGTCCAGGTGTGGTCCAATATCACTTCTTAGAGTTTTATGGCACTAAAGTGAGTTCCTGACTAAATATACTTTTTTTTAAATCAGAAAAGGAATGCTATACAAATCAGTATCCCACTGCTGTTCCTCCATTTTATTTACTACCAATGCTGCACGTTGGGATGACATAAGTAGGGTACTCATTTAACAAGACTCTCCAAAGGCATAAATGCGGGGGCAGATCTGTGATGCAGTTAATGAATATCACACAGAGGTGGTAACAGCTGAACTGTGCTGGGAGTTCCCTTTCCAGGCATGAAAAACTAGAAGAACGTTATGACTTCAGAGACCTGAGAACTAAACGGCAAACCTCTTGTGGGTTCTCTGTGTCTTTTTTGCTATTCTCCGTTCCGCATCAAGTACAGAGCCAGGTGACAGGAGCTTGGGTTGCCAAATGGACAGGCCAGTTTAACAAATTGTGAATGCCAACGATGTGGTAATGTGGAATTGTAATTAAGAAAAGAGAAGTCATAAGTCAGTCTGTCTGGGTTCCCATTTCACCTCCACCACACAAAGCTATGGGACCTCTGGCAAATTTCTTTATCTCCTTATGCCTCAGTGTTTCTCAAATATAAACTAGGGATAATAATGATGCCTGACTCATAGGACTGTGATAAGGGTTACTTCGGTTAATGTATGCAAGCCCTTAAAACAGTGACTAGCACTTACTAAGCACTCAATAGTGATTCTGACTATGTACCGGACACTTTTCCAGGCTCTGAGAAAATGGTGAAGAAAAACACCATTCCAGGCCTAATGAGTCTTATCAGCAAAATTAGGCATTAAATAATCAGTTTTACAATTAGTTACTTTGTCTTGGGATATATACTATGAATAGAGAAGTATGAGGTGGCTTTAGGAGGACCTGTTACCTATTCTAATGAGTTTAGGTTCAGGATGTAGTTGAAATGGAGAGACACGCAGACCCAGTGGGCACTTGTGCCTGAATCCAGCATCCAGATCCAGCCCAGCCAGTGCTGGGTGAAGGGAATGAGATGAAACTGATGAGATAGGGCCTGCATCACAGAGCCTTGTGCAAGGTTTTAGCCTTGAAGGACTGTAATGTGTCCCAAAGGTTTTAATCAAGGGTGTGAGATGATTGTGTTTTCATTTTGGATGAACCATTCCAACAGGCATGTGGGAAATGGGTCAAAAGTGAATTGAGTGAATGTTAGATGCTATTCATATTGTATGTATTAATACTTTCCTCTATAGGACTGTTCCTATTTATTTCAGAAGGAAATTCACTTATGCTTATTAATACAAAGGTTCTATACTTCTCTGTTGATAGTTTAAAAGTATTTTGAAATCCTTTGAGGTGTCTGGGGTGGGGCTAGATAGACTCTTACTTTTGCTTTCCTAAGAAAGAATGCAAAATACAATATAAGCTGATGGTTGAGATATACAAACCTTGTCACCCCCCGCCCCTGCCACTTAAACTGTGTAGGTGGTGATGGAGAACAACTAACCAGAAAACGTTTTCTCCCAACCAGAAAACGTTGCTCTTATTTTCCCTTGGAAGTGCAAGAAGTAAAGAATCCATGGATCCAGAAGCCCTAGTTTCCCGCATTTAATCTTAATTCAAGCCGTCATCTCTTTTATCTCATCCTGGAGGGGATGGCATGATGACAATTGTTATTTCTCCCCCAAAGAAAGACTACAGTTAGAATTAAAAGAGGGGCTTATCAAGTAGGTTGTAATATTTGGAGTAATAAAGTGATAATCACAAGTGATTGTCAAAGAGGCTGCCGTTCATTGACCACCTACAAGGTGCTTCCCAGGCGGTGGAGTTGTGAAGAATCTGCCTGCCAATGCAGGCGAGGCAAGAGATGTAGGTTCAACCCCTCAGTCAGGAAGATCCTTTGGAGGGGAAAATGGTTCCTACTCCAGTATTTTTGTCTGGAGAATTCCATGGATGGAGGGCCTGGCGTGCTACAGTCCATGGGGGTTGCAAAGAGTTGGACAAAACGGAGTGACGGAGCATGCACACACCCTACACACCCGAGGTGCTACATCCATCTTCTGAGTAGTATTATCCCCATTCCCTAAGAAGTCAAGGCAATATGTTGTTAATGGCGGTTCTGATCCCAAAGCAGCACCAGTCTCTTGATTTTGCATGATTCTCCTGGCTCGGTTCCACCCTACACCCAAGAATCCCAAGCCTCTGTGTTTCCATCTAGAACTGTCTTTCCTTAAATATTGTCTGTCTTCACTTTTTCTCCTCCAAACTGTTTTCTTCTGCCCTTTACTCTGTACCCTTGGGCCGTTTTCCTTAAGGTGATGGCCAAGGAATCAGAGACAGGAACGCAATACTGAATGTCAGTGCTCTCTTTCCTTTTGCCTGCGGATCACCTGGGGATACAGTGAAGGAACCTGGGGTGTGCCTCTCAGAGACAGGCAACCCAGCACCTTGGGAGGCACAGGAGGGAAAAAAGGTTCTTCAGACCCGATAAGATGAAACCTTGGGTGTGGCATCATCTGATCGACATGCAGGATTGCCCATTGCGTGGCCATCTTTTTTTTTCCCTTAAGCAAATAAGATGTGGGCCTTAGGCTCTTGGTCCTCTCCCAGCCCGAGTTTGTACCCCTGAAGTCCTGAGCTGAATTGTGCCATCTCTCAGTGACACTTAATTGTTTTTAATTATCCCTCCACTGAAGCTGAACCATCCTTCACCCAGGTCACAGCACAGAACACGGCTCATAAGTTTTACGAGCCACCTCGTGTATCCTGTCCATGTGTGCAGCCACCTTTCCTGACAGTGAGCCATCCATCAGGCATGTCCCCCTGTCCTGACAGGGTCTGGATGCTCAGAGCTGGGACGGGCTGTGATCTGTGTTAGTATGCTGATCACCATTATACTGAGAAGCCGGGGACTGGGCTGGAGATTTGAATTTCATGTCTATAGATAGTTCTATGATTTGTGAATTTGAGCTTTGAAGTGGTCTTTTTTCCTCCACCTGTGGTCATCAGATTTGACACACTTTAGGGGTTTGGGATTTCCTAAGTCCAGTTGTTTCTCTACTAGCCTATGAGTTCTTATTCTGAGATTTTAGTGAGATCCTGGGTGCAGGTCCAAGTCCTCACTTGAACGCCATAAATACTTAGGGAATAAAGGAAGAGCCCAGTGTTTAGGGGCAGCTTGCTTAGAGAGGGTCATTACTAACAAGTGGATTTGCACTTAGATGTGAACTCTAAAATGTGACACAAATAAACCTATCTACAGAATAAAAACAGACACACAGACGTGAAGAACAGACTTGTGGTTGCCGAGTCACGGGGGTAGGGGCATGGATTGGGAGTTTGGGATTAGCAGATCTAAACTATTACATACAGAATGGATAAACTGCAAATTCCCACTGTATAGCACGGGGAACTATATTCAGTATCCTGTAATAAACCATAATGGAAAAGGAGAAAACCAACCAAACAAACAAAAACCCAACTGGGTTTGGCAAAAACCTGTAAGATCCAAAATGTACTTCCCGTTGACCCTACTGGTGGCTCAGATGGTAAAGAATTTTCCTGCAATGCAGGAGACCCAGGTTTGATCCATGGGTTGGAAAGATCCCCTGGAGAAGGGAATGCCTACCCATTCCAGTATTCTTGCTGTAGAATTCCATGCACAGAGGAGTCTGGTGGGTTACAGTCCACAGAGTCACAAAGAATCTAATACAACTGAACAACTATCACTATAAACCTTCTCAGAATCTGAAATCTCTCCCCTCCTTTCTTTCTCAGTCTATCAAGCTTGGCAGAGAGTTAGTAGTCAGAGGAGCTAAGTGGCTTAATTCTGAGAATTTTGACCTTTCTTCTTTTCTCCTCTGGACTGACCATGAAGGCATCCAAGATTATGGAGCTGTTATTTGAGGATGCTAGGTAAAGACCTAGCTGATGGACAACCCTCACCTCAAGTTGACTAGATAAATAGGTTAATTCAAGTAGCCTCAGATAAAAATAGTGATTCCCAAAGAGAGGTGTAAAGCAAGATGGCTTTTGGAGGTCCCTAAATGAATGCATTTTTATTCTAGTCTAGTATTTATTTTAATATTCCCTTCTAGTCTTTGCAAGTGATACTGGTTTCCAGTTAGTAGGGATGAAAACTTCCTATTAAAAATCCATGAATTTAAGTTAAAAAGCAAGTCAGTAAAATAAAACGAATAACAAAAGTATGATATCCATGACAAGTGATCAAAAATCATGAAGGATGGTACATGAATTAGTGAATTTCTGGACACATGGAGATGGAAGATGGGGCTAATAAGAGCTATGAGGAGGTGCCCTGGGGAGCTGTAGGTGGCAGAGCATCCAGTGGGGTGGGATGGGAATGAAGGACAGCACAAGTGACAGACCAGCAAGCCTGCTCCCTCTCAGAATAGGACTAGTGTAGGAGGGGAGGGCGGAGAAGGCGATGGCACCCCACTCCAGTGTTCTTGCCTGGAAACTCCCATGGGCGAAGGAGCCTGATAGGCTGCAGTCCATGGGGTCATTAAGAGTCGGATATGACTGAGTGACTTCCCTTTCACTTTTCACTTTCATGCGTTGGAGAAGGAAATGGTAACCCATTCCGGTGTTCTTGCCTGGAGAATCTCAGGGACGGGGGAGCCTGGTGGGCTTCCGTCTATGGGGTCACGCAGAGTCGGACACAACTAAAGCGACTTAGCAGCAGCAGCAGCAGGAGGGGAGGGGAGCCTGGTGAGGCAGGTTTGGTGTAATGAGAGAAACCCCCAGTATCCTGAGATCCAGCTTCCCTGGAACTGGATCTCCAGCCCTGGGATCTCTCCAGCTGCCTGCTTCTCCACCCTTGCCTCTACTTTAACTACCTCTTGTTCATTTCCACCAGAGGTAGAGATTCCTTAAGGCTTTGAGAGCTTCAAATAAAATGATTTGGATGCCCAGATTGGTTCACAGCAACTGTCCTATTCCCTGGAAATAAGGCCTATTCTCACTTGCTTCCTTTGTTCTTTCAAATGTCACTGGAAGAGGAAGGGGACTTGGCAGAAGGATGTATTTGGTTTTGGCAGCAGCATCCAAAAACCATGGTTCGCCTGGCTGTACAAACCGTGGGAGTGTCCTCTCACTCTGAACCCACATGCATCTGTGGGAGCCAGGGTGTGAGGGTATGGGTATGGGCATGGATATGTGTGTTTGTGTAAAGAGTGAAAAAGAATCTGCTGAAATAAAGAAAAGAATGCAACAGGGGATCAGCTCAATAGCCAACCTGAGGGAGGGGGGGAAGGGAGAACTGCGAGACTCCCTTCCAAATCAGTAAATGCAAATTGCAGCAGGAGGCTGACCTTTTCCTGTAACCATGTCAGCTGCATGTTGTAACCTCATGCCATTAATTATAATTCAGCATACTTCGGGTGCGCTCCCCTATGGGCCTTGGTTCCCCCTCCCTCTCTCCCCACCTCCTCCCTCCTCATTCCCATCCCCACTGAAAGGCTCAGGTTGCAGGCTGCACTCAGAGATGAAATGTTTTGATAAATAATGAGTTTTATAAAGCCAGAGTCCATCCTGTACGTTTGAATTTTTTTTTTTCATGAAAGAGATTTTCTTATATTGGAGCCTGAGATAACATGAGAGGGCTCGTTCCCTGCCCTCCCAACCCCTCAATTTAGGAAAAACTTAAATGTCCATACTCCATTGCAGAAAAAGGAAAACATTCATCAAGTGAGGCTGGAATGTAATAAAGCATCACTCATCTCTTTGGAAAAAGTTTGCAAGTATTTTGTTGCATGATTGGGAGCCTGGAAAGGAGTAACTTAAAAGTAGGTCTAAAAATTACAATCTGAAGTCTGTGCACAGGTCAGGAAAGAAATTTGTATCATATGTCTAAGAAGAATTTTTAAGTTCTGGACCTGTCTTTCTGTTTCCTTTTTTGGTGAGTTTATTAGAAAATCAGTGTTCACTTTGTATGAGAATCTTCCTTTTTCTAGATCAAGCATGAAAAACTACAGACATTTCATACAGACAGTGGTGGCTGCGTGGGCTGTGACATGAGAGACCCGTAGGTCCCTTTGCTTAGGGAAACCTTCTGCTTGGTTTAATGCTCTGCTCTTACCATACTGAAATGCTTGATAATTTTAAACAAATAGCTCCAAGTGTCAGCTTGAACATTATATTATTATAATATATATATGAATATTATATTATTCAGCCACTCCTGAAGAGGAACATTGGAAAGCAAAGCATATTAATGGTAGGTGGAGCTAATGCAAAACTTTGAAAATAGGTTGATGTCTCTTAGGCCAAGATTTTTTCAGGAAATAGTTGTACTTTGAGTAAAATATGTATTGAGGCTTATCTTCCTCTGAAAAATCTCAAGTTGCACAATTAACTGAGCCATTTTTCACATTCTGAATAATTAGCCAGAGGGCACCAGATTTTTTCTACTTTTCTTTGCTTAATTGGTCTAAAGCTTTTAAAATATTTTCCTATTTTAGTTTGTCAGTTCATTTATTACATAAACATTTAATATAATGAGGATAGTATTTTAAAATTGCCACAGAAATGGCGAAGAATGAACACAGCTATACCCATAAAAATGTTTCTCTCTAGAGATATCAAAACATTAAAAAAAATCCCAAACAACAACAAAACATATAACAATAACTTGAAAGAATAAATGCATTAATTGAGCTATAACAGTGTTCTGGGAGAGCAGGATAAATCTGATTGGGAGGGTGAGGAGAGGCAGGGCAAATAAATTGATGTATCTAATTTCAACTTAGAGAGAATGGTCCGGAGAATATTCTGAGGGCATAGAATGACTTCAGTTGGGGATATGGCAGAATTGTGGGTAAATTCAAGCAGCATTGGCTAGAGCCAAGGGGCTGCTGTTTGACATATGGGAGGAAGATACCACTGGAAAGTATGCTAAGGCCAGCCAGCTGCTGTGTGGACCATTTGTTTAGTGACAAGTGCTTGTGGAACCAGGGCAATGGGAGGGATACTTGTAGAGGTCAGCTACCTTTATACAGAGAAAAAAAAATGTATCACAGAGTCTATAACTCTAGACTTATCAGGTTATGGAGATAATGAGCCAAGAGATGCCATGCAGGAAAACTGGAAGTCCCAACACAGAATTATGCTGGAGGTCAGGTCTCAGCATGACCTTACTGGGAGGTGGAGAAGGAAGAACTTCATCATTCCTTCATAGTCATTCAGTTTAGGACTTTCCACTGGTGAACAAACTTGAGAAATGTCCTTAAACATCACCAGCTGATCGGCTGTTTTTCTGTTTCTTGGAAATAATGTTCTACCTTCCATTTGTGTGTTCACAACAGGAATATAAAAAACAAAAAAACCCTGCTTATAGTTATAAAAATAGCAATGTCCAAACTGTATATACATTACATTTACGTATCTTGCACATAAAATAGCAGGATGGAAAGATGGATGGATTGATGCTGGTATGAAGCAGACCAAAATTTTATGACATTATCTTTGCAAGCTGAGGTTATAGGTATTTATAAATTTTGCTTTAAAAAAAATTGGACATTATTTGACCATTTGCTTCAGGAAAATAATCCAATAATTCACTGGGTACATTTTGACAGTGGGATTTCAAGTAAAAATCTCATTTTAAATTTTGGATATAGAATTTACTATTGCTCCAGAATTACTTGGAAAAGAATTCAAAGAGTTCTGTTTTTCCTATGAAACATAGGGAGATGAATTACTTTTCCATGCCATGAACTCAGCTAAAAAGAGAGATGCAATATCGGCGGTGACATGACTGCTCATTTGGGGATGGTCCACTCAACTGACATGGACAATTTCCTGTGTTGTGTCTTGGGCCAAAAAACTATTGAAAGAATATGATCTCAAGAATGTAATATCTTCTGTGAAATGTCAACTATTGACAATATATTCAGCAGGCTTATATATTGCTTTGAATTTCGTCCAGGTTCACTTGCTGAACTCTTGATACTTTTAATTGCATTACCTTAGTTTCTAGTTCCTAACCTATGGTTTCCGGTTGATTGGTTATTTTGATAAAAATCTATGTATTGGACCAAATCATATGGTATTATGGATAGTTCAACTCTTAAAAACTTCTTAGTAAATTCTTTTGACGGATAATCATGAATTGTTTACATTCTGCCTTATTTTCTCAATACATTCACATATTCTGAAAAATTTAAGAGTAAGTTGGGGACATTTTGCCCTCTTAACCTCTAAATACTATAGTTTGTATTCCTTGGAACAAGGACATTCTCTTATAAAACCACAGTGCCATTATAAAATCAGAAAATTTAGCACTGATACAATGTGATTATTTAATTCACAGTCCAAATTCATTCTGTTGTCACTTGTCTCAATATCTTTTTAAACAAACTTTTCCTGGCATAGGATCCAATCTAGAGTCATGCTCTATTTATATTTCTGTAGTCTAATTTGGAGTGGTTATTTAGCCTTTCTTTGTCTTCCTTGACCTTGTCATATTTCAGGAGTTCAGGCCAGTTGTTTTGAAGGATAACTCAATTTGGGTGTGTCTGATCTTCCCTTGTGATTAGACTCAGTTTATGCTCTTTGTAAGAGATACCACAGAAGTGATATTTTGTCCTACTCAGTACATCCTATCAGTTGCCAGGTGATGTCAGTTTGTCCTCGTGTCAGTGATGTTACTTTTAATCCTTGATTAAGGTGGTATCAAGTTTCTCTACAGCTATCATTTTGCCTTTATAATTGGGAGTTTGTGAAGTGATGCTTCAAGACCATGTAAATATCTTGGTCCTTATTGAACTTCACTCATGCATTGATGATTTTCTAACCCTATTATTTGGCATTCCTTTATTGGTTGACATTGAAACCATACGAAAAAGTTTCCTTCTCCATGTGTTTATTCATTAATTTACTAGTATTAGCTTCATATTCATTAAGTTTTGATCTTTACAATGGCTGTTTTATGGAGTTCAACTTGATTCTTATTGCTATGCTTTTAGAACTGGAGGCAGGCCATGCATGTATCTTTATATTCACTTATATTTGCAATATCCAAAACTATTTGCCTATTTGATGAATATGCATATATGTTTACTGATAGTTTANTCATATTCATTAAGTTTTGATCTTTACAATGGCTGTTTTATGGAGTTCAACTTGATTCTTATTGCTATGCTTTTAGAACTGGAGGCAGGCCATGCATGTATCTTTATATTCACTTATATTTGCAATATCCAAAACTATTTGCCTATTTGATGAATATGCATATATGTTTACTGATAGTTTAAAATTATTGCACTCTCTCTCACCTAGTGACTGTCAGCCAACAATTTCACTTATCAGTATGGAAATCTCTACCTATTCTCTTTACCTGCAATAAAGTATTTTACTCAGCCTATTTGAAACAGCTGTAAGACCTCAGTTTAGTCTTTTATTTAGGCAGTGTGAGTTGTAGATATATAGACATGATCAGTGTCTTTACTGTCCATTTGAATATTTTGTTTTCATAAAGTCTCTGCTCTACTTTTAAAACTTAGTTGATTCGATAACCAAGATTTTAGGGAAGTTAGAAATAATTTGAGCTCATCTAGAAATAAATGCAGAAAACAAACTTCTCCTTCAGTCAGTTTACCTGCACATTTATATTCAGTTCAGTTCAGTCACTCAGTTGTGTGTGACTCTTTGCGACCCTATGAATTGCAGCACACCAGGCCTCTCTGTCCATCACCAACTCCTGGAGTTTACCCAAACTCATGTCCATCGTGTTGGTGATGCCATCCAGCCATCTCATCTCTCTGAAGTCTCCTTCTCCTCCTGCTCCCAGTTCCTCCCCAAATCAGGATGTTTTCCAATGAGTCAACTCTTCGCGTGAGGTGGCCAAAGTATTGGAGTTTCAGCTTCAGCATCAGTCCTTCCAATGAACACCCAGGACTGGTCTCCTTTAGGATGGGTTGGTTAGATCTCCTTGCAGTCCAAGGGATTCTCAAGAGTCTTCTCCAACACCACAGTTCAAAAGCATCAATTCTTCTGCCCTCAGCTTTCTTCACAGTCCAACTGTCACATCCATACATGACCACTTGGAAAAACCATAGCCTTGACTATGTGGACCTTTGTTGGCAAAGTAATATCTCTGCTTTTGAATATGCTGTCTGGGTTGGTCATAACTTTCCTTCCAAGGAGTAAGCATCTTTTAATTTCATGGCTGTAACCACCATCTGCAGTGATTCTGGAGCCCCCTCAAAATAAAGTCTGACACTGTTTCCACTGTTTCCCCATCTATTTCCCATGAAGTGACAGGACTGGATGCCATGATCTTCGTTTTCTGAATGTTGAGCTTTAAGCCAACTTTTTCACTCTCCACTTTCACTTTCATCAAGAGACTTTTTAGTTCCTCTTCATTTTCTGCCATAAGGGTAGTGTCATCTGCATATCTGAGGTTATTGATATTTCTCCCAGCAATCTTGATTCCAGCTTGTGCTTCTTCCAGTCCAACATTTCTCATGATGTAGTCTGCAGATAAGTTAAATAAGCAGGGTGACAATATACAGCCTTGATGTGCCCCCTTCCTATTTGGAACCAGTCTGTTGTTCCATGTCCAGTTCTAACTGTTGCTTCCTGACCTGCCTACAGGTTTCTCAAGAGGCAGGTCAGGTGGTCTGGTATTCTCATCTCTTTCTGAATTTTCCACAGTTTATTGTGATCCACACATTTATATTAGATCATAGCAGTGTTCAAAATAGTATTATACATAATTATTCAGAAGCATTGCCATCAAATTGAATGAATTGGCTTTAAATCTTTTGTTCTCATATCTGCAAGCTGTAATTTAAAAACTTAGAAGTACATAAGACTGTTTTGAAGATGCTACATGTGGTCTTTTAAAAACTCTGTTTCAGATTTGCATCTCCCGGATAGTGGGGTTTATATATTTAAAGGAAGAAAACAAAATCAAGACAGTTTCACACGTATTAGCTAACAGGCAGGCTAGTTTCAGGACACATCTGTGAACGGTGGGGTATGAATCATTATCCATCATTTGTTACTCTCCTATGAAAGAACGTGCTGTACGAAATGGTCTAGCCAGAGAATATCAACATAAAGGGTGCTTGTGGTGGATCCCTTGAGTGGAAGAATGAAGCAAAAAGGAGGGAGGCTCAGAATCGGGAGAGGCAAGAGGCAAGATAAGAAGGAGGAATGCATCTTGATGAATGGTAGAAGGTGGTTCTAATTCTGCTTGTGGGAAACTTAACCTAGAATGAAATGCTGTGCAAGTACTTTACCATCTTCAGGGGTGTGCTCAGTTCAGTTCAGTTCAGTCTCTCAATTGTGTCCGACTCTTTGCAACCCCATGAATCGCAGCACGCCAGGCCTCCCTGTCCATCACCAACTCCCGGAGTTCACTCAGACTCACGCCCATCGAGTCCATGATGCCATCCAGCCATCTCATCCTTGGTTGTCCCCTTCTTCTCCTGCCCCCAATCCCTCCCAGCCTCAGAGTCTTTTCCAATGAGTCAACTCTTCCCATGAGGTGGCCAAAGTACTGGAGTTTCAGCTTTAGCATCATTCCTTCCAAAGAAATCCCAGGGCCGATCTCCTTCAGAATGGACTAGTTGGATGTCCTTGCAGTCCAAGGGACTCTCAAGAGTCTTCTCCAACACCACAAAAGACTGACCCAAACTCGACCCTCAAGGACCTCTGAGTCTCAGTTTCCAAACTGTAAAATAAAGAAAATACCTATTTACAAAGTTGTTGTCAAGACTCTGGACCTGGTACCTATTAGGCACTCAAAAGCATTTCTTTCAGCCCTTGTTGCTGTCAGTAATAACCTGTGTGGTTTTCTAATTTGCTGTGCTTCCTGACATGGCTTATGCCGTAGTTCTACTGATAGATGTTTGAGTCTGTCTGCTGGTCCCATTGTTGCTTGTCCTGGCTGAAGGTGGTTTGCACAGGAAGCAATGGCTTGTGTCCAAGAGAGAAATTGTGAAGGGACAGCAGTGGCGTTAGGTAGGAACCTGGATGAGCAGCTTGAGTGGTAGCAGTTTGGCCACAACCCCACAAATGAGGAAGATCCCATTGTTGGAAGATCCTTGGAAAATGAAAAAAATCCTTTGTAAACTTGTTTTCAACAGTAGAATGGGAAGAGAAGAAGGTGGAAAGGTAGGGCAAAGTATGATGGAGGAAGTCTTAGAATTGCCAGGGGCAGTTACTGGAAGCAATGAACTAGAGGATAGACTCAATGGAGAGAAAGAATGATGGAACCTCTCTGAAGAAGAAGGCATTGATGCAGAAATTAATATATTCCAGTTCAACTGCTCCATTCCTTGCTGAATTTTAGTTAACAGCAGATCTTCTGGGTTGAGACATTTTATTCAAATAGCCATATTTTCTAAAAATCCAACTTCAATATAAAGCGAAAGGCTCCAGTCCTAACATGACAAACAAAGCCAGATCTCATCTATCAGACTTTTGGATATTAAGCTTTTCTGTGGCAGGGAAATTTATTTCACACGCATACTAATTTGCATCTGAGTTTTGCCTGATTTTCTCTAAAAGTTAAAAAAAAATTGCCTATGGTGGAAAAAAAATTGTTCAAATTGCATTATTGGAGCCATTCTTAAAGTGAGGTTTATAGGGAAAAGCGTCTTGGGAGCAGAAGGACTAGATTTTGGCCTTGGACAGTTACTAATTCGTTGTGAAACTGCAAATGTCCTCTCCTTTTGTTAAATAAATGTGATGACCACAGTGTTGAAGTACCTTTCAGATTTGAGGGTGGAAGATGCTAGGCTTGTGCTCCCTTCTCAGTAAGGAGCCACAGATTACTGTGATAACTATACTAACACTGGGAGTAAGCCCGCTAGAGAGCTCTGCTTTCTGATGTCACCTGATCAACTTGGACATTCTATTGTTTGGAGTGCCTGGAGTAAAACTATTATTTTCTTAAGTAGTCTTATTTTCCTTGTCAGGTGAATTTATAGCAGTCAGAGGCATTATCAAACATCTGAAAAATACATTGTGTAGATTTGAGAGCTCATACACACAGTTGCACCCTCATTTGTTCACTTAAACACTTTCTCCATATTCTGCCTATGTGCCATAGGGAAATTGGAAAATGTCATTAGAATGACTCAGAAATAGGGGCCTTGGCTTGTCAACTAATTTATAGCCTCTCTAAAGTTTTTAAAGTATATGCTTTCTTTTGATATTTCCAATAAATGTTAGGAAATGTATAAATTGGAATCCCAGATATTAAAAACTTCATTATGTCTTCCTTTCCAATTGCTTTTTGAACAAATGATAAAAAAAAAAAAGTCATCACTGGAAAGCTATGAATCTTCAAAAAGTCTGTTTAAAGATTATCATTTTGCAATACACACTTAACATCATCTTTTCACTTGCTACATTATACTACTTCTTAGAACTATCTCCTTTGGGTTTAAACTTATTTAACATTTTGGTTTGGAAGTGGTAACTGAATGAAGCAACCACATTCCTCTTTTTCTTTTGAACATGATTTTTATTCTTGTGATATCAATCTTTCTTCCTTCTGTGCAATAACTTAAGTTGTGTAATGTGGAAAGAACTAGCTAGGAGATTCAAAGACTTCTGGTTTTATTTGCACTATGTTCTCTATTGTTAAGCAAATCATTTAAGCTCTGTCAACTCTCTTATCTCCAGTGTGGTATGATGGAATAAGGTAAAATGTATGGTTCCTTCTCCCCTGACATCCTTTGATTTTATTAGTCTTTGGCTATGGACAAAATGAACTGAGTTTCATACTCAATAAGACAGTTTAACCAGTGTGAAAGGCAGTCTGGATACTTAATCTCCACGATGCCTTTCTTCTCAACAGCATGGTGAAAATTCTCTTTCTCTTTGGTTTACTGCATAATTTCTTGGATTCTACTGAATTCTATCCAGAACAACTTTACAGTAGAATTTCAAATTTCAATTTCCACATAATCTCATTGTCGTTCTGCTTCATTCACTTCTAATCCTGATCTCAGATCCTAGTTTTTTTTCTTTTCTTCATCTAACAATCTTCTGGGTCTACTCTATGGAACTCCTATGGAATTGGCCACAGCCTTAACAATGAACATGTCCATTCCGTTGAGAGTATTGGTTTGGTTCTGGTTCCTGTTTTTATTGCATGCTAAATGTGTGCACTGAGTTCATTCATGGGACTCATGTGGAAGATTCTATGACTACTTTTAAACCAGCTGTTTCTTTTCCTTCATCTCTTTAAACCATCAGGGAATTGCTTGGAACATCATATTTATTTCCCGGCAATTCCTGGCATGGGGCAACATTGAAATAGAGCGTGCACTCAACTTTCCTAGATGAGGGGAATAAGAACGAATAACAAAACTTTGATACCACTATGAGTAATTTTTTATTGTGGTAAAATACGCATAACATAAAACTTACCATTTGAACCATTTTTAGGTATATAATTCTGTGGCATCAGGTATATTCACATTCTTGTGCAACCAACATTTTCATTTCCTGAACTTTCCCATCTTCCCAAACTAAATTTTATACCCATTAAACAATAACCTCCCATTCCTCTGTCCCCTCAGCCCCTGGAAACCACCCTTCTGTTTGTGGTCTCCATGAATTTGACTGCTCTAGGTACCTCTTATGTAAGTGAAATCATACTTTGTCCTTTTGTGAGTGGCTTTATTTCACTTAGTAGGTCTTCAAGCTTCAGCCACATTTTAGCATGTGTCAGAATTTCATTTTTTAAAGTGTTGTTGGCTGTACCACATTTTGTCTATCCATTTATTTCTTCATGGATTGGGTTGTTTCTTCTTTAATTATTATACCTTAATTATTCATTGGGTTGTTATGAATAATGACGTGATGAACACTGGTGTGCAGATGCTGTTCAAGTCCCTGCTTTCAGGTCTTTTTGGGTACATGCCCAGCATAGAATTGTTGGATCGCATGGTAATTCTATGATTTAGATTTTTAAGGAACTTACATACTGTTTTCTATGAAGGCCATGCCATTTTACATTCCCACCAGTGACAGCAGGAGTTTATGATCATTGTTCTCTCTCCCATTCCCCTTCCTTTCCTCCTCCACCTCTCCCTTTCTTCCCCACTTTCTTCTGTCTCAACTGAAGCTGACTAGGTACTCACCACTGAATTTAGGAAGCTGAACTACTTTATTAGTGCAGCTCAGTGACAAGGTATTTCAGAAGATGGTCAAGAAGGTAAGGTGGACCCCAGATTTTGAGAAAACAGTGGAATCAGTCCATACCTATTAGGATTTTATGTGCCCAGGAACTTAGCTAAATCTCAGACTGTATCAATAGTGTCAACACAAAAACTAAAAATGGGCCTACCATATGACCCTGCAATCACAGTCCTGGGCATATATTCGAAGAAAAACATGATCCATCTGAAAGGATATATGCACCCCAGTGCTCGCTGCAGCATTGTTTACAATAGCCAGACATGGGAACCATCTAAATGTCCACTGACAGAGGAATGGATAAAGAAAATGTGGTACATATGCACAATGGAATGTTACTTAGCCATTAAAAAAGATGAAATAATGCCATTTGTAGCAAAACGGATGTACATAGGGAGTGTCATACTGAGTAAAGTCAGACAGAGAAGGAGAAAGATTGTATGACTTTCCTTTTGAGGAATCTAAAAAGAAATGATAGAAATGAACTTACTTTCAAAGCAGAAACAGACTCACAGACTTTGAGAATGAGCTTCTGGTTGGGGTGAAGGATGCGGGTGAAGTTAGGGAGTTTAGGATGGACAGGTACACACTGCTACATTTAAAATGAATAACCACCAAGGACCATCTCTGTAGTACATGGAACTTTGCTTAATGTTATGTGGCAGCATGGATGGGGCAGGAGTTTGGGGTAGAAAGGATATGTGCATATGTATGGCTGAGTCCCTTTGCTGTTCACTTGAAATTATCACAACACTGTTAATCAGCTGTACCTAAATATAAAAAAAAAAAAGTTTTCAAAAACAATATCAATACACAAAGAGGGAGACCAGTTTGTAAGAAGCTTTATTAAGGCTATAAAATAGTTTCTTTTACAACCTGAATTTTTAAGGGATAGTTATATCCCAGATCCTTTTCAAAATCTGCTAGCAATGAATTTTGGAATATCAAAATTGTTCTGTATATAACATTTCTTCTCAACAATTGATAACTCAGGAAAGCGAACTCTCTGAAAGTGAGGACTCAAGGGAGGAGTTTACAATCACCAACTTTAACAAAAAAAATTCATCAAAATCTTAAATGATCTCAGGATGTTGGACTTAGAGGAGACTTCAGAAACATCTAATTCAACCCATTCATTAAAAAGTGCAAAAGTGTTAGTTGCTCAGTCATGTCCAGCTCTTTGCGAGCCCATGGCCTGTAGCCTGCCAGGCTCCTCTGTCCATGGGATTTTCCAGGCAAGAATATTGGGGTGGATTGCCATTTCTTTTTCCAGGGGAATCTTCCCAACCCAGGGCTTGAACCTAGGTCTCCCGCATTGCAGGCAGATTCTTTACCATCTGAGCCACCAGGGAAGCCCTATTCATTTAAAACACAGAGAAACTGAGACCCAGAATGGGTCTAGAGATAAGAGCTCAAATTTAAGACTTTATACGCTGTCTATTGTGGTTTTTTTTTTCTGCCAAAATACCTAAGTAGAATTCTTAAGAATTCTGATATAAACTATCCTTAATACCAGTGAAGACCTAAAACATACAGTTTAATTGAAACTTCAGTGTCCTCCCTTTATAAAGGCATACATGGAGAAATCGAAGTATAAACTTATAGCTAGTACAAACACATACAAAAATATATTTAATTTTCTCGAATTATATTAGTGTTGATAATGCCAATTGGTACTGATATTTTTGTAATCTTTATCAAATATATTGATATCATGCTGATGAAGCTATATCATGGGACCCTTCTTCTGGAACAATCTAAGTACAAATGTAGTGATGATTCTGGACTTCTCTTTGCATGGGAATTTCAGTGAGTGCCAGCCTACAGAAACAAACTGTGTCATAGGATCAGACTCCTGAAAAAACAAGTTGCAAGTTGCAGTGGTATAAAGATAAGGAATAGTTTTAGACTGAGCTATGGAGATAGTTAAGTTGATGAGGGTTATTGGGTTAAATTGCTGCTTTAAATGTGATTGATTCCAAGGGCTAAGCAAGCTAGCAATAATGAGCTTTTGCCTGTGGATAGTGTCTTTAATTCTTGCTTGTTTGTGGGAAGCATGATACCCTATTCAGTGAATACATTAAATTAGCAATAGCTGAGCAAGTGGATAAAGGAAGTACGTATCTAACTAAATATTTGAAATAAGAGTGAAATACATTATTGAAAATATTGACAGCTTATTTAAAAGTCTGTAAGTGATTATAATAAAGCCAGTAATTTTCTATTCATAATTCAGCCTCCTCAAGACAGAGACATTACTGGTGTTTGTTTGGCAATGCTAAAAGAAATTGAAGAAACTCAGAAAGAACATCTAATATCTCTAATAAACTAGCTTCATATCCTATCTAGATTTGTTCTTAGATGGAGAATTTTTAAATTAAAAGCATGTTCAGGGCATTTGCATAGTATTATCAATTAAAAGGGTAAATAAAAGATGTTTATATCATAATTCAAACAAAAAATGTCTCAAGACTGAGACCACTTCTGTTTTAATGACATAGATATTCCTCAGTGCAATCTCCATATGTAAGTTTTTTCAATTATAAAAGAAGGGTGACAATACACGAATAGTTTTCTCATGAGAATAACGTATGAGTCCTAGCATAAGTTATGAGTTCACCAGCATAAACCTCAGTCCCTTCTTTTGGATGTTTTAATAAACGATGCTAAAAACTCAACATAATAATTAGTCAAGATTATGACCCATTTGCTATCTAGAAAGTGTCAGCCTGGTAAATAACATTCTGTTCAGGGATTTTCTTGATTTGTTCTTATGTCTACTCTCCTATTTTTTGTTTCTTTTTTATGTTGTTTTCACCACCTTTTACTAGCATTAATCTAATATCTGCTGAAAACAAAGAGGATTAACAGATAAACCGAGCCTTGTCTCATTTGCCCACACTTATTGGCATTTAAACTATGATAGTCATGCTACAAATATCTTTCGGATATCTCAAGTTTTAAAACACATCAAATATCTCTGATTATTTTTCTTATTACTCTGTTGATAGTATCCATAATAGAGTGTGAATTACAGTTATTTAATATAAAAGCATTTTCGGTTTTATGCCATCCCTTCTCCAGCTTTATTGTTATGATTGACAAATAAAAATTGTATAAATTTATACAACATGATTTTTAAAAGGTGTGTGAAATGATTTAATATACACATACATTGGAAAGTGATTACCACAATCAAGTTAATTAATACATCCATCACCTCACAGACTTAGCTTTTTTTGTATTTGTGGTATCACATTTACAATCAACTCTCTCAGTGAATTTCAGATATGCATACAATGTTATCAACTATAATCACCACGTTTTTGTTCAAAACCCTGAAGCTTATTCATCTTGTAACTTAAGGTCCCTCTTTTGTATTTTGTGTACTTCCCACAGTCAGCTTTGATTAGAGTGATTGTGTTAAAATTTGAGTTTTGTTAAGTCACCATTTAAAGCATATTTGGTTAACATTGTTGATAGGAACAGTAAAGCAGTCAATCTCTGCTAATTCAAGTCCATGTAAATGAAGTGAAGTGAAAGTCTCTCAGTTGTGTCTGACTCTTTGCAACCCCATGGACTAAACAGTCCATGGAATTTTCCAGGCCAGAATACTAGAGTGGGTAGTCTTTCCCTTCTCCAGGGGATCTTCCCCAAAATTACATTCTTGGAAAAGTAGAAACCATGGACCATTTGCTTGACTCTTTTAAATATTAAGGAAGAAATGAAGACAATCTGAAGTTATCCTTAAAATATATATATATTTTTCAAAATCCTTAAAGGGTAGAAATGTGAACCTCTCTATAGCTTAGAACTGTGAACATGTTCTTAACATATTTGGTTTCTATTATCTCAAATACACACTGATACCATTATAGTTCCATAAATCAAATTTAAGATTGAACTTTTTTAAAAATTTCTGTATTCATAGCTAAACTCACTGGTCATTGTAAAATTTTCTTTCAAAATTTCTACTATGGACTATTTAAAATTGTTTTTAAAGGAAATGGTTCAAGTTAAGAGTTTTTATTAGATATTGTGATTATATATAATCTCTTCATTTAAAAATATTTTAAGATTTTGTTCAGTGTTTTTAAAATAAAAATTTTCTATTTTTAAAGCCAACCATATCATTCAAGGAAAAGACTAGGTTATAATTTTAGAGAGCTACATTCACTGATAATAGGTAGTATCTGGAGGCATTACATTAGAAAAGTCCATAGTAGTTTTGGCAATAGGTAGTTTTGACATAGTAGTTTTGACTAGGTCATAGACACAGCATACACACACACACACACACATATATATATATAAGATCTGATTCTGTGGATTAATTTAGAAGATTTTTTTAATAAAGAAAAATAAATCTCTCATTTACAGAATCCCTTTAAGATTGCCAAAACTACTATGGACTTTTCTAATGTAATGCCTCCAGATACTACCTTCAGTGAGTGTAGCTCTCTAAAATTATGTGGTAAAGAAAATAGAAGGATTTTCCTCCAATATGCTTTTTAAAGTTCTACAGAAACTTCAGTATGAGGAGGCAAAGTGAAATGTCTAGGTTTTTTTTTTTTTTTGCTTTTACTGGGTGTTACTTTTCCTTGGCATTCTCCAATCTATAGTTGTCTAGCATTCCTGAACTTCTTGACTATAAAATCTGAATTTCCAAACTGCTTATTCATTCTCCTGGATTCTTTGTTTTTAGTGTTGGTTTTTTATTTTTACCATGAACCTATTTTACCTGCTCTGAACTGAAAGCAACACATTCTTATTGTTTAATTTTATTTGGGTTCATACCCTTCTCATCCTTCATTCCTTATTCCTAGTGTTCTTGCCACATTTTTGTGTTTCAGCTTATCACATATCAGAGTTCACTGTATTCAGGAAAAACAAACTCTCAAAAAGTCAGTTGTTTCAAAAGTAGGGGAGAATCATTTTTTCTCTTTTAAAACTCTTGAAGACCTATTGAGGCTTGTATTATTCAGAGCTGTTTCAGATCCTTTGAGGACATTGTTCAACCACATCCCACTTATTATACTCTTCCCCAAGCAGGAGACTATAAGAGCCCTCCCATGAGGAGCTGAAATGTTATTGTAGCAAGATGGGATGATATTCCTCATCATGGCTGGTGTGTCTTGGCAAGGAGTATTTTATTTATTTTATTTTTGCATTTTTCTTCACTGTAAATATACTGAGTACCAAAATGTGGATCTTAGACTGGAATGTAATAAGTACAAATCATGTTTTTTATTTGGGGTCAGAGCTCTCCCCATCTTTAGAGAAAAAGGAAAGCAGTGTTGTCAAGACAGGACATCTTTTCAACACTGCTATAAAGCTGAACATTCATCCATCCATCCATTCCCAGAATGTGTCAGACCCTATTGCAGGCACGGTGATGGAGAGATATTTAAGACATGGCTCTTGTTCTGAAGAATCTTCTTGACAAATTGGAAAGATCGACATGTGAAAGTACAACTCAAAGTGTCCACAAAACGGTGTACCCAAGATATCATGGGAGTGTATTTCCGTCCACACACTTTTGTGAAATGCTCCAGAGAGTTCCTAACATATAATTTCATGTAGTAATTGCCTTGTGTAACCTCTAGTTTGAAGAAGATGATTTATGATCTTTTAAATCCTTTATTTCAAAGTGCAGGGCAAGCCAGACAGATGTGAGGGTTTGGGCATTAGGTCTGTGGCGTGGGGTGTGGGGTAGACAGTGGATGTCTTTATTCCCATTTATGCCGGTGGCAAGCAGAGTTCCCAGCCTATGTTGACCTTGGCTTAACTTCTGGGTCTGTGGCCCTTCGGCAACCCCAGGTCGGTCAGCCTTATCTTCAGGGTTTCAGATGATCACGCAGGTGGAGATGTGTCCTTGCAGAGGCAGTTGTGGTAGCTGGAGATGCCTCTCTTTCTCCATTGCCAGGGCCACACCGCTCATTTCTCTTACCACTGTTTAGTTAAGGGTCTCACTTCCTCTGAGCTTGACACCTCTGTGCTCTTCGCACTCACTTGCCCTAAGTGAGAATTTCTTACCGAAGGTCTTCTAGGAAGCAGGTTGAGTATTTATAGATGGGAAGACCTGTGACTTGGGCTAAAATTCCATGTTTCAGAGAAAAGCAGCACCAAAGAAAGGCTGAACTTTTCTTGGAGGGGAATTTCTCTGTGACTTTTCAAAAAGTAACTAGGCTGGCACAATCATCATGACTGGATCCCTCATCTAACAGGCTGAATTTTGACTAAATACATTCATTTCATTTTGCTGAATGGTAAGAATGTTCAAGTTAGATCTCATCTTCACATTGTGTGAAGAACCATTAAGAAAACTCTCTTCCATCCTTCAACCTGCTTGTCATCTCTCCTCCCTTTTTAAGAAAGTCCAGTGTCCACCAGAAGTTATTGAGGGACAGTGTTGTCAATGAATAGGAACAGTGAAATTCCAGAGAAAACTGAAGAGAGAAAATAGTTGACCATTTGTTTTGGTTGATAGAAATGTGCTTTGACTCATCTGACTTTATTTCTTCTCACTCTCGGGGATTAAAAGTCTAGAATGTTTTGGAGAGTCCAGTATCTCACATGCAAACAGAACTACTTTCCCTCTCATCCTTCCATTTCTTCAAAAGATAGGCATCCTGAGGTCTAAAATGATTATCTGGGAGAAAATGAAGGAAATTTTATTATAAAATAAGCATTCAAAGTTAAACTGAACATGAGTTTTCCTCTGATCCAAGGATAGTCTCTGCTTGTGTGTTATGTCACTTTAGTCATGTCCAACTCTGTGCAACACCAAGGACTGAAGCCCTCCAGGCTCCTCTGTTCATGGTATTCTCCAGGCAAGAATACTGGAGTGGGTTGCCATGCACTCCTTCAGGGGATCTTCCCTATCCAGAGATCGAACCTGTGTCTCTTATTCTACCTGCATTGGCAGGTGGGTTCTTTACCATTAGCATCATCTGGGAAGCCCAGGCTCTGGTTATGAAATCCTTTTATGGAAGATCTGGCAGGGTTGTGCACCCCAGTACCTAGAATAGCTCTTATATGTTCAGTTCGGTTCAGTTGCTCAATCGAATCTGACTCTTTGTGACCCCATGAACCACAGCACGCCAGGCCTCCCTGTCCATCACCAACTCCCGGAGTCGACCCAAACCCATGTCTATTGAGTCGGTGAAGCCATCCAACCATCTCATCCTCTGTCATCCCCTTCTCCTCCTGCCCTCAATTTCCCAGCACCAGGGTCTTTTCCAATGAGTCAGCTCTTCGCATCAGGTGGCCAAAGTATTGGAATTTCAGCTTCAATATCAGTCCTTCTAATGAACATACAGGACTGATCTCCTTTAGGATAGACTGGTTAGATCTCCTTGCAGTACAAAGGACTCTCAAGAGTCTTCTCCAACACCACAGTTCAAAAGCATCAATTCTTCGGCGCTCAGCTTTCTTCACAATTCAACTCTCACATCGATACATGATCACTGGAAAAACCATAGCCTTGACTAGATGGACCTTTGTTGACAAAGTAATGTCTCTGCTTTTTACTGTGCTGTCTAGTTTGGTCATAACTTTCCTTCCAAGGAGTAAGTGTCTTTTAATTTCATGGCTGTGATCACCATCTGCAGTGATTTTGGAGCCTAGAAAAATAAAGTCAGCCACTGTTTCCACTGTTTCCCCATCTATTTCCCATGAAGTTATGGGACCAGATGCCATGATCTTTGTTTTCTTAATGATGAGCTTTAAGCCAACTTTTTCACTCTCCTCTTTCACTTTCATCAAAAGGCTCTTTAGTTCTTCATTTTCTGCCATAAGGGTGGTGTCATCTGCATATCTGAAGTTATTGATATTTCTCCCGGCCATCTTGATTCCAGCTTGTGCTTCTTCCAGCCCAACGTTTCTCCTGAGGTACTCTGCATATAAGTTAAATAAGTAGGGTGACAATATACAGCCTTGACGTACTCCTTTTCCTATTTGGAGCCAGTCTGTTGTTCCATGTCCAACTTATATGAATAGGTCCACATTTGTTCACAATAGGTCACATTTTAGCCAGGGCCCATCCACCACTCCAGTTCCTGAGCAGTAGGGAAAAGGGAGACAGATCATTCCACAGGTGATGCCTTCATCCATTCGGTATGAGTCACTGCTGTTAGAAGTTGCAACTCAAAGAAGCACTTTTTCCCCCCAATTACTACCATCTACCTTTTGAGAAAATCTGTTTCCTATTTAATGGGATTAATCTTACCCCATCTCCATTATCCTAGTAATATATGGAACTGAACCACAAGCCATGGCTGACTGTCAAGTTTTGACCAGTGAAAATGGCCCTTTCATGTGCATAGTGTTAATACCTCTTGAACTCTGAATGGATCCATCTGGGCTCAGAGTAATGCACCAGACATGTCACAGAAAAGTTCAGCGTGGCTACTGGTACTCCACCTCCTCCTGAAAGGCGAGATGATGGTAGTCTCTGCAAGCATGCGCACCTTCTCCAAGCATTCCTCCCACTGTAGTACCAGACATGCTGGCATGCGTATTTATGTCCAGCCAACAGCTGTGGAAACACATACACATGCGCACACACTTATTTTGAAAACAAGTGATCATTAAATAATAGGGAGCAAGAGAAACTGCCCATAATTTGCAAGGCAGCTTCTTTCACAAGTAAGTTAGTACCTCTAATTCTTATGTAGAACTATGCTGGTTCTTTTCATTCATCTCCTTGCTTTTGTAGCCATTCCCTTAAATACACAGTGACCCCTCCAGAAACTTGAAATTGATGCATCTGAAGGGCACCATTTATCATTTTAGCCAGGGCCCATCCACCGCTCCAGTTCCTGAGCAGTAGGGAAGAGGGAGACAGATCATTCTGCAGGTGATGCCTTCATCCATTCGGTATGAGTCACTGCTGTTAGAAGTTGCAACTCAGAAAATAATGTGTCCTGTGTATCTTCTGCTTCCCCATTTATTTAACCTATTCTTTTCTGAATTAAGAGCAAGTAGGCTGATGTTTGACTCTGTCTCTAATGGGAGCATTTGGCCACACATGAATGGCCATTCAGTTATCAGGTAAAGACAAGTCCTGAAGTCCTAGCCTTACCTGTATGACAGCAGAAGGAAATTTCATATTATTTGGAAACACCATTTGGTAGAAGACAACTAGACTTGGAGTCTTAAGTTATCTCTTTGGGTTTTCATCTCAGTAATTGCCAGCTGGGGAAAGCTTGGTCAAGAACCTGGACCACATCAGTCTCAGTTTCCTGACTCAGCATGAGGAATAATGAGAGAACAGTAATAGCTAAAATGTGTTGAGCATCTCCTGCTTATATATTTGAACTTGCTGAAAACTCACTCAATCCTATTGGATAGGTACTCTTAGAATTCCCATTTAATGGATGAGGATATTTATTTGTCTCATTTAATGAGGCATAGTCATAGTTCAGTTCGTAAAGAATACACCTGAAAACCAGGCTACCCACTCCAGTATTCTTGGGCTTCCCTGGTGGCTCAGCTGGTAAAGAATCTGCCGGCAATGTAGGAGACCTGGGTTCAATCCCTGGGTTAGGAAGATCCTCTGGAGAAGGGAAAGGCTCCAGTATTCTGGCCTGGAGAATTCCATGAACTATATAGTCCATGGAGTCGCATACAGTTGGACACTACTGAACGACTTTCACTTTCAGAGGATGGAATAACTTGCTCAGAATCATCCAGGTATGAGTGAAAGGTCCAGGATTTGACTTCTGCATGTCTAGATTGGGAATCAAGAATTTCATCACTGTATTTTGAATGAAAAGACATTGTATACTAACGCAATACAAGGTATGAAACAAATGCCAACTCATGGTATGGATTCTCGTTTGATTGCTAACACTGAGAAAGTGAAGAAGGTAAACTCACCTTCAGGCCACATTATGTCTCTATTTCGTGGACGAAGGACCTAGGAATTTTCTCCTATATCAATTTGAAAATCAGAGATGCTTTCAAAGGCAGGTATGGACTCTTGAGAAACTCTCAATTTCCAGTCTGAGTCTTTGTGACGTAGGGGAAATCTGCCTGCCCGACCTTGTCCTTGGTGCTCAGCTATCAAGTGTTCCCAGAGTCTCTGCCCAGCAGACTTTCTTAGTTCAGCTCCCTCAAAAACGCCCTTTTGGCCTCTTTTCTCTCAGAGCCACATTTTCTCAGAAACTTGTCTTCTGACTCATTCTCTCCTACTCTGAAGTCTTACCTATTTATTTGCTTGCTGACATCATGTCAAGGCTACATACTTAGGATCCTAAGTTGGGTAGACCAAACTTGGGTTAACAGGATAATTTGTTAGGTGAGTTCTCCCAGGCAACTCAAAAGAGTTTGCTAGAGGTCTTTTGGGACAACTAGTGGAAAGAACACAAGATGTGGAGGCAGAGTTTGGTTCAGATTCTGTTTCTTCCTGGCTCTGTGCCCTGAAACAAATGATTTCATATCACTGACTCTCAATTTCCTTATCTCTAAAGTAGGGATGGGGCTTCCTAGGTGGCTCAGTGGTAAAGAATCCGCCTGCAATGTAGGGGATGCAGGTTCGATCCCTGGGTCAGGATGATCCCCTGGAGAAGGAAATGGCAACCCACTCCAGTATTCTTGCCTGGGAAATCCCATCTACAGAGGAGCCAGGCAGGCTACAGTCCATGGGGTCACAAGAGTCAGACACGACTTAGCAACTGAAAACAGCAATGAAATAGGGATGATAATATCAGTAGCTCGAATATACTGAGTGTGTGTCAGTATTTGTGGGAACAGAGCTATGAGTGTAGATCATCTCACATTTTTTATGACAGCGCCCTTATACGGTAGGTTTAGTAGTCACTGTAGGTCAGGCCTGAGTCTTTGAGAGGAGAAACAAATTAGCTACAGTCTGACAGCCAGTAAATGTTGAAGCTGGACTTCAAGGTCTGGTGGGAGAGCTTATGTTCTTATCTTTCCCTCACTACTTACTGCCCTCTCCATATTATATGCACAAATAGCATCTTAAAATACTTGTGCAATTTAATGAAATAATGTATATTATGTCTCTAGCATAGAGTCAAGTACATTTTCTTAAGGAATAGCAGACGTCTTTCCTCTGCGCCTTTCCCAGGGGCCCCTCGGTGATGGGAAAATCAGCTTTGGCAGGCAAGACAGGGGAGCTATTTTTGGCTTGGTGAGTGGGGCTGGAGGGGAGGAGAGTCGAGAGATTTCTGCATCTCAAATCAAACCAGGCTGGCAGCTTTCAGCTCTTTCTATACATAGGCCT
Source organism: Neotragus moschatus (assembly GCA_006410615.1). NCBI lineage: Eukaryota > Metazoa > Chordata > Mammalia > Artiodactyla > Bovidae > Neotragus > Neotragus moschatus. Next base: position 572,286 of record SJYA01001196.1, read on the forward strand.
AGCTGGCCAGCCTTGTTGGTTATGTCTTTCTTTAGAATCTTGTGTCCTTTTTTGAACCTTGTAATCTGAGAAAGAGTGAACAACTGGAGGACAAATGAAAAAGATTAATGGATTAAAATATATTTGTAAAAAATTCCTATAGGAATTGGGGCTACTTAGCCCGCAGAAGAGGATATGGGAGATAGAATTCTTTGACTATGTAAAGGATTATATTATTGATCATGGCAACATGTGTGTGTCTCAAGGTGAGAGGTTGGGCCTGATGACAGCCACATCCTTTCAAAATCTAAAATTTCACATCTATGAAAATGAAGCCTGGAGCATACTCTAAGGATTTTTGGACAGTGGAAACCTGATAAGAACTTTTTTGTCCTTTGGCTATTTAGGTACGTTACTAGTCTTTCCTTCTTCCAGTGTTTGCATCCTGTCTATTTAAGTGGGAAAGAGTCATTTGTATTGTGTGTCCCCAAATACAGTTTGTTCACTGATATGAAAATAATTTTGTGATTGTTTTTATAATAAGGCATGCTGCTGCTGCTTAGTTGCTTCTGTCGTGTCCAACTCTGTGCGACCCCATAGACTGCAGCCCACCAGGCTCCTCTGTCCCTGGGATTCTCTAGGCAAGAACACTGGAGTGGGTTGCCATTTCCTCCTCCAATGCATGAGAGTGAAAGTGAAGTCATGTCTGAGTCGTAGCGACCCCATGGACTGCAGGCTACAAGGCTCCTCCGTCCATGGGATTTTCCAGGCAAGAGTACTGGAGTGGGGTACCATTGCCTTCTCCGAATAAGGGATAGTTTTCCCTTTTTAAAAAATATAAGTATATATTTTGTATTCTGTAATGATTGCACAAGAAGCCATTTTAGCCATTTATACTTCATATCAAAGAGTTTACTAACTCTGTTTAGCTGAGTAAGCATAAGTTTAAAAAAAAAACAAAATACAAATATTCCAAGAGCATTATTTCAGTAATACCAAAGGGATTAGAAAAATACAGAAAACTTGAGTGACTAAGTGGCCATATGAGGGCAATGGTACGATTCAGAAGAGGAGATGAAGGGAGTTCAGGGACAGTCAGGAGACTACAACATGGCAATGATGCTTTTTCGTGGTTTGTCAGTCATGTAGTCAATAATCACATACCAAGCAATGAGACAGATACTGGAAGCACAAAGGTTAATAAGACATGGTCCTACTTGACAGTAAATTAAGGTGGCATTGGATGCTATAACAGACTATATGCATAATTGTTCAAATGCAAAATCGTTGCCTGTTATTATATTGGTTTCTGATAGATGATCCTGGTCAGTAAAAAGCTCTTCTCTATGTCTTCCTTGAAGGATCAAGTCTCCCTCAAACTTACATCTCCACCGTCTACTGAAACCCTGTTTTCTCTGACATTCAGCTAATAGATGAGGGAAGCAAAGAACCTCTAGTGACGATTCATTCCACTTTAGGGCTTTCCTGGCGGCCCAAATGGTAAAGAATCTGCCAGCAATGCAGGATAGAGATAGGGGTTCAGTCCTGGGTCAGGAAGATCCCCTGGAGAAGGGAGTGGCAACCCACTCCAGTCTTCCTGCCTGGGAAATCCATTGGCTAGAGGAGCCTGGCAGGCTACAGTTCATGGGGTCGCAAAGAGTCAGTCATGACTGAGTGACTAACAGTTTCACTTTATTTGGCTGATGTCCCATTTTGACAATCAGTTACCTGGCCACAGCTAAGTGCAAGGGTGACTGGGAGATGTATTCTAAGCTTGGCCATAAAGAAAAGGAGTTAGAGTTTTGGTGAATAGCTAGTATTCTCACCAACCTAGAACTAATTGTGTGAAAAGAGTTGTTAGCAGTCACATGAAATTTGCTTGTTCTACCATGCCAACTCTGCACAGGAAAAAACTCCTTGAGTTCAGTGCAAGGACATTATATATATAATTTAACTTCCCAACAGATTGACAAATGACAGGTTTCCATCCATAACTCTTCCCTTCTCCTTTGTTTTACCCACCTTGCTTGCCTCCCTCTTGGTTGGGACTACTCTCTCCTACATATACTCTGGGCCAGGAGGAAGCCTGTTGCCTGTTTTAGTATGGCCCTTGAAGTAAGAACGGCTTTTATATTTTTGAATGGTTGAAAAAAATCCAAAGAAGAATAATGAAGAATAATATATTGTAACCTTTAAGATAATTTAAAAAAAAACAAACCTTAATTTTTAAGATAACTTTAAAAATTACATGAAATTAAATTTAAGCATCCATAAAGTCTCACTGAAACACAGCTGTGCTCCTTGGTTTATGTACTGTCTGTGGCTACTTCTGCCTATTGCTGCAGAGTTAAGTAGTAGTTGGGACCCATTTTTACTGTCTGGTCAGTCATAGAAACAGTTTGCAGACCACTAGTCTAGGTCACAATACAACAGAGAGTCCCTTTTGTGAGACAGAGGTATGATAAATAAGCTCTGGGATGCTAGAAACACAGTAGAAAAGGGGACAAGACCAGGTAAGTTAATACCAGACTCTTGACCTCTCATACCAGTAATGAGACAGATAAGAGAAAGATGATCAAAGTTCAGAGAAGAGACCAGTATTATATCCAAGGCTCACTCCTAATAATTCATTTTTACTTTGGTCTTCTTTCACTGTGCATTTGTGTACCTGCTCAATTACCTTAGACTGCTGGGTTTCATCTTTGTATCTTCTCCAATATACACAACAGAACCTATGCTCAACGTGGCCTCAGAAAATATTGAGTGAATGAACGGAGGGAGTCTGGGCTATTGTTCATTTGCTTGGCACTTTTGTGCTAGTTGAGAAAAAATGGAATTTGGGCCTACACAGCCCCAAATTTGGGCCTGTGCAGCAAATGACTTGACAAAAAGGTAATCTGGATTGCCCCACCTCTTGCCCTCTAGTCTAGCACCTTGTACAGGAAAGTACTTGCACAGAGGAGTATGGTGACCTTGAATGGAGTAATATGCACATTTCTTTTGGGCAAGACCTTCAGTGCACATACAACATATCGAGATTACGACTGACATTATCCTATACACGTGGCATCTATTATGCCTGAATGGCTCCAAAGCAGAGCAGTGCAAGGTCATTGCTAGGCTGCTTGCCTCCAGCCGTGCAAGCTGATGGAGAGAAAGATAACTCCTCAATATCCACATACTGATTAACTTTTCAGCTTAAATGATGACCAAATACCCCTTTAGAGGAAAAGGTTATATGGCATACAAATAGCTCCTGCCAGATACTAGAGTTGTGTAGAAATCAGAGCCTATATGAATACCTCGGTGCTATTCTATTTGGATGCCTGCCACAAAAAATAACCTGAAGTAGTGCTGAAAAAGTATCAATAAATCATCTATTTAGCTTGACTCTGCAATGTACCAATTTCTTTCCTTTGTAAGTTTAAGTGCTCTTCAAAGCCCTAATTTGTAATGTATCCTCATGTAGGCCTAAAGGATGACCGAAAACTAGTTCTAACGAAAGATTAGGGTAAGGAGTTCAGTTTCTGCTGGACTGAAATAACTGACGTTTCAGTGATCTCGATGCAATATCCCTGAACCTAATTAGGATTTTGGAAAGACTTACATGAATTTTTCTAGTATATTATTTCTTCCCACATATGTCCAAACTGCTTGTCATTGCACTGACTCCTCTACCCACCCCCTTTTCCTTCTTTCTCTCCTCTATTAACTTATCCTTCATCTGTACCCATGTTGCTCTAACGAGCTTGTTTTTATACTCCAGGTATGTTATTAAGCCCTTGATAGTGACCCCAGAATGAAGAGCTTGGTGATTAGTTGGCTACAGTATTATGTAGGAGAGAAAAAAGGATTCCCTGGTGTGAAAGAAACTTAGAACATATGAGCTTAAACAAAAGACCTTTCATATCCTAATGACCACTCTAAGGTGTGCAAACATATGCAGTGTACAGTGTCAAACAAGCTTCAGAACCTCTTTTGGTGAAAGAACAATGTTCTGGAGACCACACTTCACTGTATGGGGTTGGGTTTGTTTATCCCCCGTTTTTGCAGAGCCAGGAGAAAGCAATGTGTTGGGGAAAAAACTGTCAGGAAAAAATTAACAATGGTTATTTACGCATAAACTTGCATCAAGGGAACTCATTTGTAGTCACTTTTGTTTCAGCAGATCTCATAGAAAGGTGTTAGAAAGGAGAGTGCATTTTATAGGCTCAAAAGAAATACAGCGGTAGTCTTTGGTTGGCAAGAATTCTCCTTGAGTAGGATTTTGTAAGTGGAAAAAGCTTTCTAATTGGGCTTCAGGTGTGTTTGGCCTTTCATGGTTGACTACAAGGGGCAAGTAAGCAGTGGGGGCCATCTTAAGAGAGGGAAAACAAGTAGAGGGGACCGGTGGGGTGCTTTGCCATTAAACNATTTTATAGGCTCAAAAGAAATACAGCGGTAGTCTTTGGTTGGCAAGAATTCTCCTTGAGTAGGATTTTGTAAGTGGAAAAAGCTTTCTAATTGGGCTTCAGGTGTGTTTGGCCTTTCATGGTTGACTACAAGGGGCAAGTAAGCAGTGGGGGCCATCTTAAGAGAGGGAAAACAAGTAGAGGGGACCGGTGGGGTGCTTTGCCATTAAACTTCTATATTATTTATTATGACAGTCAGCTTCTGAGATGTAACAAGGGATCAGATGACTCGATACTGAGTCAAAGGTAAAGAAAGAGCTTCTATGTGGCCGGCACTGTGCTAATTCCCTTCTGTTACCTTGCCCTGGTCTCCTGTACTGCATTTAACGACATCAGACTTCAGGGAGACATTATCTTGTGCATTTACACATGAGATGACATTGAGCAGCTGTGTAAGTTTATGACAAGGAGGACTCAGTGTTCAGTCTCTAGTCCATCTGGCCTGAAACATCTTCCTAAGATGCCAACTTGTTTCTTCTATTGAATCCTGGTGGATTTAGAATCTACAGGATTTGACATGATTATATCTTCCATAGGTCACCAAAACAGTGAACTCCAAAGGAAGGCCCAATTTCGGTTATGCTGAAATATTGTTGAATCAATAATTGCTTGTGGCAGATGAGTTAAAATTTTTTTTTTTCCTTTTGCCACACTAAGTCTTTTTGGAAAGAGGTNACTGAACTGAACTGAACTGAACTGAACACTTGAAATAAGGAAAAAGAAGTTGGATTGTCCTTTGCTTGGCTTCCAAGGTTATTAGTGACTGAGTTCAACACCACATTTCCAACCATCCTCTGCATCTTCGCCTCTCTTCTACAACTCGTACCTTCTTCTTCAGAAAAGGCGTCTGCCTTTACCTTACAGAAAATTCGTTCTCATTTCTATTCTGTTCCTTCCCTATCTCTACTTCCTTTATTTCTTCTTGGCCTTCTCCATCATTCAGACCTCAGCTCAAGCCTTTATGAAGGCACTGTGGAGTAGTGAACAGAATAACGAAAGCTAGCCGTTGTACAGAGAAGCATTTTTTTTGATTATGGAAAATTCCATACATAAAAGTAGAGTGTATTACATACTTGTCATAAATAATGGTCACTCAGCTTTAGTGTTTATAAACATTTTGGATGTCTTGATGAATCTGTTTGTTCCTACCCCTGTTGTCTCCCTTTCCTGCTAGCACAATGATGAATAGAGGCAGTCAAAGGAGACACTCTTGGCTGTTTCTTCATCTTGGAGGAGAATTGTTCAATATTTATCATTAGTTACAGTGATCATAGGGTTTTGCTGATACTATTATATCAAATTGAGAAATATTTCCTCTTCCTAGTTTTGAGAGTTGTTAACATTGCCTGGTATTGAATTTTGGCAAACACTTTATGTATATCTATAAAGAGATCATATAGCTTTTTTTGCTTGTTTGTTTTTTAGTCTGTTGTGTATTTTATTGATAAAGTGCAGACTAATCTCTCATTGTTTGGACAAACCATACTGGGCATCAGGTAATATCCCTTTTGTATATTGCTGGGTTTGATGTCCTAATGTATTACTAAGGATTTTTGTATAAATTACATTCCATTAGGTGTTTTGCTGTATTATAATTTTTAAATCTGCTTTTTGTATCAGGATAATAATATGGATTCTACAGTAAGTTAGAAAGTATTCCCCAAGGCTGTTTTCTGAAATAATTTTTCTAAGATTGGTATTATTTCTTCCTCAAATCTTTGAAATAATCTACTGGCAAGACTATCCTGACTTGAAATTTCCTTGAGAAGTTTAGGGAAAAATATAAATTCAATTTCCTTGCCAGATATAAGTGCATTCATTCATATTAGGCAATTAATATACCCAAATTTTTCCTGTGTCTTGTCAGTTTTAGAATGTTGTGATTTTAAGGAAAATTATCTATTTAATCGAAGTTGTCAAGTCTTGGCATAAAATCATTTTCTTGTGCTCACAAAATTAGTAAGTTGTAGATGAGCAAAGTAACTCAGATCTTTGAAACTCATGTCCAGTGTTTTATCTACTATTCCACTGTATGACACAAATGATTGCTTAATTAAATTGATTAATATTTATTGATTTCCTACCACATACCCAAATTTTGCTATGCTATGGAAATGCTGCTGATTATGATGGCATCTTCTGGCTTCAGAAATGCCATAATCTGATCTAAGTGAGAAGAACTTTTTCAATAAAATGTGAGTTTTCTGATAAGTGAAAGGGCTACCATAAATTGGATATCCCAGAAAGGAAAGTGATTAACTAACTCTGGAAATAGAAGGATCAGGAAAGGGTATATAGAGAGGGCAATATTTGTAAGAGGCCTTAAACAAATTGCAGGAATATTTCAGGCAGCAGAAAGTGAGCACGTAAAGGAACAATGTATGAAAGGAAGGATGGCAGCGGAAAATGAGTGTGTAAAGGAGTCCAAGTGTGAAAGGGCAAGCTGTGCTCAAGGAGAATGACAAATCTGAACATCGACTTTCAAACCATCCTATGGCACAGGTTCTACTGAACTTTCTTCAAACAAAGCATCTCCTTTTTGATTTCTCTATTGAACATTCACTTAAGATTTTAGGTTGACCAAGAATTTCCACAGCTAAAAACAGTTTGACAAACTATGGGACCAGAGGTTGGGGAAACTAGTGTTTGGTAAGTCATTTGGAAGTTGTGGTAATACTTTCTAAGTGCCTGTGAAGAGTGCTGGGGGGGAAGGAGAAAACAGGGATGGATTCAGACATCACTTCTAAGGCAGAATTAACAAAACTTGAAGAGGGCCTGCAGAGAGTGAAGAGGCAGGGTGACTCTAAAATTACTCCCAATAACATTACTGGATTGAAGTCTCTAGAGCCAATATTTGTGTTTATTTTTCACTTTTTTATTTCTACCATCTCAAACAATGATGGCAAAAAGGTACTGTGCATAAATTATAAGATCCTTATATATTTCCAGGTTGCCAGTTTATTCACCGTAAGCCACTTGCTTAGTGGGTTAATCCTCAGATTGATTGTTTATCAGGCTGTATTACCACCTCTAGTTTTAAGGATCCTCAGTTCAGTTCAGTCACTCAGTCATGTCTGACTATTTGTGATCCCACGTATTGCAGCACGCCAGCCTCCCTGTGCATCACCAGCTCCCAGAGTTTACTCAGACTCACATCCATCGAGTCAGTGATGCCATCCAGCCATCTCATCCTCTGTCGTCCCCTTCTCCTCCTGCCCCAGTCTTTCCCAGCATCAGAGTCTTTTCCAGTGAGTCAACTCTTCGCATGAGGTGGCCAAAGTACTGGAGTTTCAGCTTCAGCATCAGTCCTTCCAAAGAAATCCCAGGGCTGATCTCCTTCAGAATGGACTGGTTGGATCTCCTTGCAGCCCAAGGGACTCTCAAGAGTCTTCTCCAACACCACAGTTCAAAAGCATCAATTCTTCGGTGCTCAGCTTTCTTCACAGTCCAACTCTCACATCCATACATGACCAATGGAAAAACTATAGCCTTGGCTAGATGGACCTTTGTTGGCAAAGTAATGTCTCTGCTTTTCAACATGCTATCTAGGTTGGTCATAACTTTTCTTCCAAGGAGTAAGCATCTTTTAATTTCATGGCTGCAGTCACCATCTGCAGCGATTTTGGAGCCCAGAAAAATAAAGTCTGACACTGTTTCCACTGTTTCCCCATCTATTTGCCATGAAATGATGGGACCAGATGCCATGATCTTTGTTTTCTGAATGTTGAGCTTTAAGCTAACTTTTTCACTCTCCACTTTCACTTTCATCAAGAGGCTTTTTAGTTCCTCTTCACTTTCTGCCATAAGGATCCTAGGTTTGCTTTAAAAGTAAATGTCTCTTTAAGCTAGAGAATGGATAGGCTTGAACTAGAAAACTATGTTGTTATAATGATTCAGTGCCAAAAATTCTACTCTTTTCTGGGACAGGGAGCCAAATATATAGCTCTGTTCTTTAGCAGGAAGAATTCATAATCAAAATAAAATAATAAAAAGCCTTAGAGTTTAAAGTAAATAATTTAAAAAATTTGGAAAGGAGACTGTTTTCATGATCTTCAAGTCTTCTCATTTTGTTTTGTTTGTTTATTTGTTATTTTTAAAGCAAGTGAACAGCTGGCTTAAGTTTGGCCTGCTGACCAGAATAGAGCAAGTTGGACCCTTATCATTTTGGCTCACTTATGGCTCAGAGTTTCCTAACAGCACCAACTGGATAAAAGAGGATCACAGGGACTTGTAATATTGGATTGTGACAAAGAAGTGACCCCTTGAGAAAACTGATAAAATATCTATCTGCTAACTTATATGAACAGGAGGAGCCAGGCAAAACACACTGAGCTTTACTAACACAAAATTAAGTAGATGGACTTATTTGTTTGGAGTTAGTGAAATAGACTCCTCTGGCCAAAACATCCCATATCATTAAAACCTTCATGACAGATGAGAAGAAATAAAAATCTGTTATTATATGTATCTATCAATTACCCTAAACAACACTATTAATTACATTTCTTATCAAAATATAACCTTAGTGCAAATGCCTAGAGCGTAGTAATGGGATGACCTCAACCTGATTCTTTCAGATAAATTTAAATGTACCAATACTTTAGGTCTCTGAATAAAAGAGAAATCAAGAAATCAGATGTTACCACACCACAGAGACACGGTTTAGTCAGATAAGTTCCCTCCACATATGCCCTAAGAAGGGAATCAGGGTACAACTCTGCTTCTTCTTACAGATGTGATATTGGCAAAATATCTGAATTTAGTCTTAGTTTCCTAATCTGTAAAACAGAATCAAAGCATTCTCTGAAGAATAAAGATGTTATAAATTATAAAAGACAAAATACATGGCCTCTTTAACATTCAACAAATTTTGTTTCTTAATGTTAGTTTCTGATTGCCAAGATGGGTGAACTAGAAGTTGAACATAGAAATGTTTTCCCTTGTTCTAGTATGAAGACTGATTCAACTATTCTTTTGAAATCATATTTCCCCAGGTCTGCAGGTTTTGTGGTTTCTTGGTTCTTTCTTCTAAATAATTTATGGAAAACTAAATTAGAACAATAATGATTGCCAAGAATTGTGAGAGCTTTACAATCTATAAAGCACTTTCATAGACCTTGTCTTTTTGGATCTTCACACAGTATTTTAAGGCGATACTTTTATCTCCCAGTTTATAACACTGACACCAAGGCTCAGAGTGGTAATAACTTATGTAAGATCATATAACAAATACTGAGTCCAAGGCACTCGAGTTTTCTAATTCAATATAAAATATGTTTCTCTAATGCATCTGTTCAGATTTAAGTTCTAGGTAGCCATGAAACTTGTCATCCAAACTGGGGTTTGTTTGGGAGTGAAAGGAGGAGCTATTAAAAATTACAAGGACCACAGAGATAAACTGGGACTGTTAAGCAAATAGGAATGTGGTTCTCCTTGATGAAGTTCAAATTTCATGAGACTGGATGGCCTCTCAATCAGCTTTATTTTTAGACTACCATCAAGCAGATTAAAAGTAGTACTTTTAAACTGAAACCTAGGAAAAGAGTTCTAGGAAAGGAAAGTAAATAGAAAAATGTTTACTTTTCGGGTCATAGGACAAGAGAATACAAAATCATTATCGAATTTCAAATTGCATTTCATCCCCTTGTGGAAGAGACATATTTTGTCATTTACCCTTCCTTAGTCAGATTCCCTGGTATATAATTTGGGTCAGTGGCGAAAATATCCACAGAAGGAAAGTGTCATACTCTATATTAACAAAATCACTGAATACACATTGAAAGACTTTGTAAAACTGTAATAAGCAGGATTTCGAAGCAACCTTAATATGCAGCGTTTCAAAGCAGCCTGTGCTTGTTTAGCCAGCACATAAGGATCCAGAGCTGGTGGCATCACCTGCTCGATGAACGTGAGTTTAAGCAAGCTTTGGGAGGTGTGATGGACAGGGAAGCCTGCTGTGCTGCAGTCCATGGGTTCACAAAGAGTCAGACACAACTGAGCAATTGAACTGAACTCAAGGGTCCAGAGGACCTACCTACAGGGATCTTTAAAGATTGAAGATTAACTGTATCTGTTCTCTACTTTTCTTTGTTAGTAACGAGCCAAAGGCAAAGTGAAGAGGAACTAAAGGGCCTCTTGATGAAAGTGAAAGAGGAGAGTGAAAAAGGTGGCTTAAAGCTCAACATTCAGAAGACGAAGATCATGGCATCCAGTCCCATCACTTCATGGGAAAGAGATGGGGAAACAGTGGAAACAGTGTCAGACTTTACTTTTCTGGGCTCCAAAATCGCTGCAGATGGTGATTGCAGCCATGAAATTAAAAGACGCTTACTCCTTGGGAGAAAAGTTATGAGCAACCTAGATAGCGTATTCGAAAGCAGAGACATTACTTTGCTAACTAAGGTCCATGTAGTCAAGGCTATGGTTTTTCCAGTAGTCATGTATGGATGTGAGAGTTGGACTGAGAAGAAGGCTGAGCCCCAAAGAATTGATGCTTTTGAACTGTGGTGTTGGAGAAGACTCTTGAGAGGCCCTTGGACTGCAAGGAGATCCAACCAGTCCATTCTGAAGGAGATCTGCCCTGGGATTTCTTTGGAAGGAATGATGCTAAAGCTGAAGCTCCAGTACTTTGGCCACCTCATGCGAAGAGTTGACTCACTGGAAAAGACTCTGATGCTGGGAGGGATTGAGGGCAGGAGGAGAAGGGCATGACAGAGGATGAGATGGCTGGATGGCATCACCCACTCGATGGGCATGAGTCTGAGTGAACTCTGGGAGTTGGTGATGGACAGGGAGGCCTGGCGTGCTGTGATTCATGGGGTCACAGAGTCGGACACGACTGAGTGACTGAACTGAACTGAATGAGCCAAAGAAATATGGAGAATCTTTGATATCACAACAGAACATATAAGGATAACGAAGGATTTCCTAAGAATCCTTCTCAATGAAAGACTCATGAGCTGAGAGTGATGTCAGTTGCCTGTGGGTGCTGCTGGGGGCCTCTTCCCTCTTTTCCTCCCTTTTTCTTCCATTCCTTCCTTCCTTCTTTCTTTCCCTTCTTTTCTTTTCTTCNGATGCTTTTGAACTGTGGTGTTGGAGAAGACCCTTGAGAGTCCCTTGGACTGCAAGGAGATCCAACCAGTCCATTCTGAAGGAGATCAGCCCTGGGATTTCTTTGGAAGGAATGATGCTAAAGCTGAAGCTCCAGTACTTTGGCCACCTCATGCGAAGAGTTGACTCACTGGAAAAGACTCTGATGCTGGGAGGGATTGAGGGCAGGAGGAGAAGGGCATGACAGAGGATGAGATGGCTGGATGGCATCACCCACTCGATGGGCATGAGTCTGAGTGAACTCTGGGAGTTGGTGATGGACAGGGAGGCCTGGCGTGCTGTGATTCATGGGGTCACAGAGTCGGACACGACTGAGTGACTGAACTGAACTGAATGAGCCAAAGAAATATGGAGAATCTTTGATATCACAACAGAACATATAAGGATAACGAAGGATTTCCTAAGAATCCTTCTCAATGAAAGACTCATGAGCTGAGAGTGATGTCAGTTGCCTGTGGGTGCTGCTGGGGGCCTCTTCCCTCTTTTCCTCCCTTTTTCTTCCATTCCTTCCTTCCTTCTTTCTTTCCCTTCTTTTCTTTTCTTCTTCCTTCCTTGGTGTTTTTCCTTCTTTTCTCCTAGAGCCTAAAACTGTAGTTGGTACTTACTAGGAGTCTGATGATACATACTAATTGATCTATTCCTGAGGTGTTTTTTTTTTGTTTTGTTTTGTTTTTTAAGCAGCTGACCAGTTCTATAGTCTTTCAAAAATTATGCCTAGGGCCCTCAAATTTAGATCATCCTTCCCAGCAGGATGTGTAGCACAGCACAGGTCATGAAGGCATATCTGGTCTCTTACTGAGGTCATGAAGAGCCACTGAGTGTCGTCTGACAATCACTAAGCACCTCATCAAGGGAGATCCCAGGCACAGATGACCTGTTACTTCTTGGCTATTGAGACACTTTTAGTCTTCATAAAAACAGAATGTACTTCTTGATCAAAAAGTTTGTTCTGGTTTTTCTGTAATATTTTATGGAAAAATCCAAATGAACTTTTTGGCCAACCCAACACATCTCTTCAATAAAAGGGATTTTAGGCCATGGTGAGGGGGCTGGGTGGAGAGAAGGATGGAGAGTGTTTCTAAACTTAACAAAGAAAGAAGGGAAAATAGGAAATAAGTAGCTGAGAAAGCTACACATTCCACTTAATCTGTCTCTCCCCCTTCAGTGACCTGATCAAGCAGTGAATGGAAGGGATCAGACAGGTAGTGCCCCTAACGGAGCATGAACTTTCCTTGAGTTTTTGAATTCTCATTCTACATTTCCTCCTTGTGTAACCTTGGTAGAGGACTTAAACCATCTGTGAAATGAGCCTGGCAAGTCTTCCTCTCAAGGTGTTCTTCCAGGGATTAAATGAGGGGACACAAATAAGACCCCAGAATAGAGATTTGCACATAGTAAAAATTTTAAAAATTATGACATCATTCATTTTATAAGCAGATCATTTTTCCTTTGGTGTTCATGAAGTTCCTAAGAGTCATGCCTCATATCTAGGCAAGCCATGTTGTTCCTTGGGGTACTATTCTTGTAGACATGGTCCCAAGGAAGCCCAAACCCCAAATGCTTACCCCATATACTCACCAGAGCCCAAAAAGTCTTCAGCAAGGAACAAAATCTCTCACTCCTCAAATGCCTACTGCTGCTGCTGCTGCTAAGTTGCTCAGTCGTGTCTGACTTTTAGCGACCCCATGGACTGCAGCCTATCAGGCTCCTCCATTCATGGGATTTTCCAGGCAAGAGTACTAGAGTGGGGTGCCGGTTGCCTTTTCCCTCAAATGCCTAAAGAGGGAACTATTCAGACTCTGGTCTGAGTCCAAAAAGGACTTAAAAAAGAACAATTGTGATTCAGAAGCCAGAGGGTCTAGGTGTTTCCTAGGGGTGAGAACAAAGTCAGAAGGCAAGAGGAAGAATGCAAAAAGGATCACATCCCATGTACGGAGACAAAGCTGAACCTCCTCAAAATTTCACGTACATTCACCTACCTCAGGTATTTCATTCACCTAAAGCACAAGAAATTGTGAGAAGGACAAACTAATGGCAGCTCACAGGGTATTTTCAGGACAAAGAAGATTCCCAGGGCTGCAAATTTCCCAAGTGACACCTGGGGATAAGTTGATGTAGGTGAATGAATATTCCATTGTTGTTTTGAGGATTTCTTTGTAAGCAGCTTGCTTCAGGTATGAAGGTGATGTCAGTCAGGAAAAAACCCAAGTGAATCTTAAGACTGACTGTTCCAATTAAGCAGGAAGACATGTTAGAGCATGAAAGATTGGGTAATAATTCATACCTGTTGTGCTTCAATAGTAACTCGGAGCCTAAATGCAGCTCACCCTCACTTAAGCATGAATTCTTTTTACACAATAGCTCAGGGCCTTGAATATTTAATTGCATTTTTTTTTTTCTTCGAGAAGATGACTTACAAGGAAATGGTGAAAAATAATCTCCCTGGAAGAAAAAGTTCATACATCATGAAAAATAAATCTGGGTAAATTGAGTTATGAAAGATCTATTCCAGTATAAACCGAAGCTTTGAAGTCTTTTTCCTGTTCAAAAACAAAAACTCAACTTCCCAGATGATAAATTTACAGCACAATAGGCTTTTGGGTATCACAGGAGCCTGCAGTCAATCTGGGCTTCCAGGTCATCCTGGGTTTAAACCTCACTTACTGTCACTCGCCCTTCAAAGTTCCTGGCACTTCTGTGCAGAGGAGGAGCTTTCAGAGGCTTTTAAAAATGTGTTGCTTTGGGGGAGGAAGCAGCTCGCTTTTTCAGTTCACAGCAGCTGGCTAGTTTGTGTGTAAGCTATGCCCAGGTTCTTTCTAAGAAAGGATTCTTGGAATAAGGGCCTGGAAGGCCACACTCTACTGACCAGGAGGTAGGATTCTGTAAAGACTCTGAATGTGAAGTTTGGAATCTGACGGTCTGGGTTCAAGTCCAGTTCCGCTAATTCCCTAGCAGGATGAACTTACTTATTCTTTGAGACTGAACTTCCTCAACTGCAAAGAAAAGAGCTTTATCTGGTAGGGTTCCAGTGGAAAGCAGAGGGGGGAAATGCAAATAAAGTGCATAGTATTTTGTGGAGAGTAAAATGAACTATCAAGGAGAGACAACTAGGAGGGTTAATTCTAGGACGTTTGGGGCTGTAAAATATTTGAAGTTCTTTTGCCCAACAGTTGAACTGAACTACAATTAGAAGAGATTTCCTCATTTGTGTGAAAACAAAAAAAAAACGTGAAGGCCTTTTAATGGCAAAGGAGCAAGCTATTCAGGCACTAAGAGGAAACTGTGGTCATCTGTCCTCAAATAACTTGACTCTAGTGGAGGAGATGCGACTTGCACCTGAACAACAATCATACCAAGTGGAAAGTGGTAAGGGTATCAGAAAACGTGGGTAAAGTATGAATAGAATTCAAAGGAGGGGCGATGATAATACAGTAAGTTCCCTACATACGAACCTTCACACTGTGAACTTTTGAAGATGCGAACATGTGTTCCATCAGCGTCAGGTATGACTCATATTGCAACTGGCCCTGTGTCTTCTATTGCTAACCCTCAGCTCAACCCTACCGCCTCTCCCTCCTCCAGCCAACATCTTCTTACCTGTTCATTCAATGCTAGCCACTGTACGCCAGCTATTATACTGTACTACTGCACTTCTCATGTTACTGTACCAAAAGATTGAAAATGCGTTCTTTATTTTTTTAAATTTATTATTTATGTGAAAAGTATTATAAGTCTATTATAGTACAGTACTCTATAGCCAACTGTGTTAGTTGGGTACTTAGGCTAACTTTGTTGGACTTATGAACAAATTGGACTTGCAAACGTGCTCAGAGCGGAACTTGTTCACAGGTAGGGCACTTACTGAAGGAAGTCAGAGAAGACTTTGCAGATACAGATCCTGTGGTATGTGTCTCTGTGGTCTTAATATTTTTACATTAGGGCTCATATAATTCTATTGACTTGAAAATTTCAGGTGGAAAGGATCCACATTATACAGCAGAAAAATTCTGGACACATCTTGAGAGTGTTCAAGTTCAACATGTATTCTCTGATTACAGTAACCTAGGGCCATAAAATCCGTATCCATTTAATATGAGAATCAAGTTGACTTTCCCCAGAGGACAGCTGGCTGTCTGCCCAGTGGTCTGTGCAGTCACATACTTTTCCGAACTTCCCTAGTTAGAAAAGAAGGGAAGGGAAGTAGAAGAAGTAAGAGGGGAAGCGGCGCTAATCTTGTGTTTGTAGAAATTCTGCATTCTGGCAAGAAAATCTACTCATGTTCTTAGGGAATATGGTCCTGGGTCCTGTTCTTGGTGGGAACAGTGAGATCCAGTCTTGCTCTTTCTCCTCTTTTTCTACTTCTCTCTTCATCCTTTCTCTCATTATTTGCCGTGCTACTCATTCTTTTGTTCATTCATACATCAAGTTTCTAGTCTTAGAACTAAGGTGACACCGGAGGTAAGATGAATAAAGCAAGATTCTTTGTTCTAATCATCCTAGGGAGGATGGCCAGGAATTGCTTTTTCACAGAATCTAGGAAATGGAGTTCCTATATAATGCTTTGAAAAGCTGACTTTTCCTTTCTTCTATTTCTACGCATCCACACCTATAATTTTATGTGGGGCTTCTTCATGCTTCTAGCTCTTCATACTAAGTAAGCAGCTTTGCTTATATCTAAAAGTATTAAAATGTCAGCATCAAAAGTGATTCTTTCTGATGGTGTTGGGCAGAAGAGGAAAATGAGGGCTGAGTTGGGAAAAACTGGTTGTAAATGTATTTCGAAACAATAACACAGAGGTAAAGATAGCACACTGAAGATCAGAGACATTACTTGGCTAACAAAAGTTCATCTAGTCAAGGCTATGGTTTTTCCAGGGGTCATGTATGGATGTGAGAGTTGGACTGTGAAGAAAGCTGAGGGATGAAGAATTGATGCTTTTGAACTGTGGCGTTGGAGAAGACTCTTGAGAGGCCCTGGGACTGCAAGGAGATCCAACCAGTCCATTCTGAAGGAGATCAGCCTGGGATTTCTTTGGAAGGAATGATGCTAAAACTGAAACTCTGGTACTTTGGCCACCTCATGTGAAGAGTTGACTCATTGGAAAAGACCCTGAGGCTGGGAGGGATTGAGGGCAGGAGCAAAAGGGGATGACAGAGGATGAGATGGCTGGATGGCATCACTGACTCGATGGATGTGAGTCTGAGTGAACTCCGGGAGTTGGTGATGGACAGGGAGGCCTGGTGTGCTGCGATTCATGGGGTCGCAAAGAGTAGGACACGACTGAGCGACTGAACTGAACTGAAAATTTGGTCTAGTTGTAGAAGGAAAGAATAAATGCGGTTTTTCATCTGTTCTCTACTCATAGAGGCTTTTAATCATGGCTGATTTTTTATATAGGGGGACCACTATTGACATGGTATATTGTGAGAGAATTTGAAGAGTATGAAAAAGGCTCCAGTCCAAAATAATTTCTTCCTTTGATCTCTGAAACTTCAAAAAATAAACCATTTTTGTCTTAATTACTGCCCCCTATTTGGTCAATTTTCTTTTCTTTCTTTCTTTTTTTGTTTTTTGAAAATGATACTCCTCTAGGCAGGATGAGAAATCAATCCCAAAATCTTGAGAAAACTCTTAAAATTGCCTTCCTCCAGAGTTGAGAAAGATGCCCAAACTTTGAACTCTGAATGTAACAAATTGGAGTTTTGCTCTTTGTACATATGAGCTAATCCCATCCATGTGACTATGTGTAACTAGGCGAATACAGACTATTGGATTAAATTGCACAGATATGATGTCAGGTCATGTCCTCGATGAAAAGTAAAAAGGAAAAGGAATACTTAACTGAAGAATAGTAGAACCTAAACACGTTCATGTAAAATGTATAGACAATTGTACCAGTTCATTTTTTGGCCTCTGATTATCAGGATAACTGCCTCATTTGTCTCTTTCCCTTTACGTGTAGGGAGATGGTAGTGGATTATAACGAGGATTGTTATGGTCTGTAAACCACTAATACAGAGCTTGTCCAGTTTTGCAAGTTAGATTAGTTGACAAGAGGCAGAAAGTTTGAATATATTTGCATTCATTGGTTCAGTGGAGTTTCTTGCTGAAGTATGTTGTACCATATTATCTTGTCACTATTTTGTAACTGACATATGCCCAATTGCCTTATATACTTGAGAAGCAACTGTCGTTTTATCTTGAAGAACAATTAAGTCCTCTGAAGGCTAAATGTTTCCAAGGAAGAAAAAAAAAAAAGCCAGACTACAGTTTAATTTATTGAAAGTTATTTATAATTTAGTACTTACTGTCCTGAAAATGCCTGTCCCCTTGGAAATATGATTCAGATGCCCTGAACTAAGGAAACATTTTCCTTTTTCCTGTGTAAAATATGAAACAAAAGACAACTGAAAAACACTTCATTAAAACAGTTCCTTTGTCCTTTGGACAATGAAAATTGAAGAGAGACATGCCAGTTTGGCTATGTGGGTGGTCCTCTTTCTATGCTAACCTTAACATGACCTCACGAAAATCACTGAAAGTTATTTGATGGTTCTAAAGATTTAAAAAATATGTGTTGAAAGGCAATAGTAACATGTACTGAGGGATTTCAAAATGCCATCTATTAAAAACGAGGTTCCAAGAGCAAAATGATTTGCCCAAGAACCTCTGCTCTGCCCAAATCTTGTGTTCTTGTTTATTTCCCGTGTGGGCAAAGCTTTCTGTGGTCAGATCATATTCCCTGTTCACGTGGTCCTGCCTTTGAAGGTCCCCACAGGCCAGTTTTGCCACCAGTTGCATGTAATTGGTTTAAGTCAATGTATGTATGATACATATCAGATGAACTTAAAATATGTTCTCTACAAGAGGGGGGGTTTGAGGGGGTTCAGTAATTCTAGAATATTCCTCATCTCATAACATCCTGAACTT
This sequence comes from Neotragus moschatus, assembly GCA_006410615.1. Taxonomy (NCBI): domain Eukaryota; kingdom Metazoa; phylum Chordata; class Mammalia; order Artiodactyla; family Bovidae; genus Neotragus; species Neotragus moschatus. The sequence goes on from SJYA01001196.1 coordinate 590,757, forward strand.
CACAGTGCAGCACAAAGGGGAGTTTGATTGTCTGATGAAAATTAAAAATCAGATACTGCGCTTTGTTTCTTTTCTTTTTCTTCTGTTTTTAATGTTTCTACTCCTTTTAGTTTTTAATTTCCTAGGATTGCCTGAGGAAGGTCAGACTAGTTACCAGGAAAACTGCTTTCTGATTAATTTCTTTTGCCAGTCAAACAATTTAGTTTAACAGTTTTGAAAAATGAAAGCATGAACCATGTATTTTGCCTTTGGTTAATATTTTCTGTTAAATGAAATTTGACATTTTACCTCTAACTCTATTTAAAATGATGCCATCCATAAATATTATGTGTCCCGAACTATCAAAAAAGTCAATCTCTTTTTGTGCTATCATCAAGTATTTTGGTTGTAGAAGAGCCAAAAATAATAAGCCAAAGCATTCTTGTTTCAGGTGATACCTTCCTGCTAAGTAGCATATAGGGAACTTACAAGGATGTCCTTGTGAAGTCTTAAGAAATGTATCCTTACTGAAATGCCACCAGTTTTAAAAATAAGAAAGCTACTCCATAACCTTCATGTGAAATGGAGTTACTGTAATAGTACTTTTTAGCACATTGCACACCTTTTGTTATTTAACTTGATGTGAATCATGCTTACAGAATGTTTGGCAGTACTTCGAATTTAAGTTCCCAAATGAGTATTCAACTTAGATTAATTAAGACTGTTATTTCATGGAGTACAAATACAACTGCTTATTAAAACATATTTATTGAGGGCAAACAATTATGTAATAGAAACCAGCTACAGAATATAATAATATGACTGATGAAAAAGGCAATTGATTACAAATGACATAATTACTGAGGGTTAGAAGTGATGCAATTGATATGACTTGTTATTTCTCAAGTAGGGTTTAATAAGCATTTTGATAATTATTTAATGTGCAATAACTCACTTATTACATCCAAACAAAGAGTTACTTTTCAATTTGGCACACGTGGCATTAACAGGGCTTAAAGGAGTTGAGAAACTTGTAACGTTACCCTTAGTTAGGATTGAGGAAGAACATTGACAAAGAATGTTAATTAAGTGTTACTGATTATATTTTATTTTAGGAAATGGAAAGAAAAAAAACCAAGGTCTTTGATTGGAACCTTTTGCCAACACTCTGACAAATGAGGAGTCCCACACATGACAGGGGCCCCTTGGTTTGCATGGGGAGGGTCTCAGACTGCCATTTGATTTTTCTGCGACTTGCTCTTTCCTAAGGAATTCCCTAAGAAATTATTTCATTACCATTGTCACTCCTGAGGGGGTTTACTAGAGATTAGTAGCTTTGTTTTAACTCTGGCATAAAATGAATATTTCCCCCTAACTTCCCTCCAGTTCCTTAGTTTCCACAGTAATATGATATGCACAGCAGTACTGAAGAGGGGGAGAGACTCAAAGAGTCACTCACAATCAGTAATTTATGACCTCAGTTTTAGGCTATGGAAATAAGAAATATGTCATAAAGTTAAAACAGTGTATATGGAATCAAGCCTTTCCCAAGGGTTTGTGGGCCCAGGGATAGGAGTTGGAGTGAGAAAGGACAAAACATTATGAAGAAAATTTTCTTTTCTATTTGGTGCATCAGAATTCATTGTCAATAAATATTTTTCAAGACATACAGCAATTTGCTTTCTTCACGCAAAATGTTTCCTTTTTCTCAAACCTAGTTGTGAACACTGTTCTCCAACACTCCAGGGTTTCTGGAACATTTCTTGGCAGAGGACTCTTACCCGTTCTAAATATTACTTGCTGCTCTTTTCCTAAAGAATATGCGGGAAAGATTGGCTATTATCCAATGGTGAGGGGAAATTGTACACATGATTATGTGTGTGTTTGTGTTCCTAGAGGATATTTGTAAAATGCTTGCATCTAGGAGTTTTTTCTTTAAGATAAAGATAGTCACGCTATCTCTGCTATAGTTTGACAATATGGATAGAGGGTCTTGAATCTTAGAGTTGACCAAATAATTCAGAGGCATCTCAAAATGGCCCTTTACTGGATATTAGGATGCCCTTCCAGATGTTCACTGGATTTAGAAAAGGCAGAGGAACCAGAGACCAAACTGCCAGCAGCCGTTGGATCAGAAAAAACAAGAGAGTTTCAGAAAAACATCTACTTCCACTTCATTGACTATGCTAAAGCCGTTGACTGTGTGGATCACAATAAACTATGGAAAATTCATTAAGAGATGGGAACACCAGACCACCTTACCTGCCTCCTGAGAAACCAGTATGCAGGTCAGGGAGCAACAGTTAGAACCTGATATGAAACAGCAGACTGATTCCAAATCGGGAAAGGAGTGTGTCAAAGCTGTACGTTGTCAATCTGCTTATTTCATTTATATGCAAAATGCATCATGTGAAATGCCAGGTTGGATGAAGCACAAGCTAGAATCAAGATAGCTGGGAAACATAGCAATGATGACACCACACATATAGCAGAAAATGAAGAGAAACTAAAGAGCCTCTTGTTGAAGGTGAAAGAGGAGAGTGGAAAAGCTGGTTTAAGACTCAACGTTCAAAAAACGAAGATCATGGCATCTGGTCCCATCATTTCATGGAAAATAGATGGGGAAACAATGGAAACATGACAGGCTTTATTTTTGGGGGCTCCAAAATCGCTGCAGATGGTGATTGCAGCCATGAAATTAATAGACCCTTGCTCCTTGGGAAAAAAGCTATGACCAACCTAGACAGCATACCTAGACAGCATATTAAAAAGCAGAGACATTACTTTGCTGAAAAAGATCCATCTAATCAAAGCCATGGTTTTTTTAGTAGTCATTTATGGGATGTGAGAGTTGGACCAGATAGAAGGCTGAGCATCAAAGAATTGATGCTTTTGAACTTTGGTGTTGGAGAAGACTCTTGAGAATCCCTTGGACTGCAAAGAGATCCAAGCAGGCTATCCTAAAGATAATCAATCCTGAATATCCATTGGAAGGATTGAGGCTAAAGCTGAAGCTTCAATACTTCGGCCACTTGATGCAAAGAACTCACTGGAAAAGACCCTGATGCTGGGAAAGATTGAAGGCAGCAGGAGAATGGGATGATAGAGGATGAGATGGTTGGGTGGCATCACTGACTCAATGGACATGAGTTTGAGCAAGCTCTGGGAGATGGTAAAGGACAGGGAAGCCTGGTGTGCTGCAGTCCATGGGGTCACAAAGAGTCAGACACCACTGAGCGACTGAACAGCAACAATGATGGCCACAGCTTTTATCCTTTGAAGGGTGTTATGCAGCACAAATGTAAGCTTGATAAAGTAGGGTGTGTGTGTGTGTGTGTGTGTAGCAATCCTGTGCTCTTTTGTGTCACTTCTCTGTGGCTCTCCTCACCTACAAGTGTTAACAGCTTTAGAGGTATTAGATTCAGATCACCAAAATCATTCCCTTACTCCCTCTTGCTCACACATATACATGTGTGCCCATTTGGACTCATTCACTTAAGAGGTAACTGTTAATTGAGTCTAGATACCCTTCTTCCATACTCAATTCATAATTTTAAAAGTATTTGTTTGGTGTTGTATTCCCCCTGGGCTCTAAGGACAGAAAAACACTGCAGGGGTTGTGAGCATTGTCTTTGGGTCCAACACCAGTGGATTGGGGTCTCTATTTTAAATCTTGTGTTTTTACTATCTTGGCAAACCTGTTTAAATGCTATAAGACACAGAGGCCAGAATACTGGAGTGGGTAATCATTCCCTTCTCCAGGAGATCTTCCCAACCCGGGGATTGAACCCAGTTCTGCATTGCAGGCGGATTCTTTACCAGCTGAGCCACTAGGGGAGCCCAAGACTACTGGAGTGGGTAGCCTATACCTTCGCCAGAAGATCTTCCTGAGAGTACCCTTGTCTACAACTCACGGTTGTTATAGACAATAAATTAGGTGATTTATGTAAAGCACTTACTTAGCACAGTGCCATCCATAGAGTAAGTGTCCCATAAATTGTAGAACAGTTGTTGCTGCTGTTATTGAAGAAAAAGCCACTTCATATAATCACTGACTATCATTGGCTCTATATCTAGGTGTGATAAGCTAGGTCAGCTTCCTCTTTCTCATCAGGGTCAAAGCTTTTAAGAGCTATTTTCCTCCTTGATATGCATACCCACCTCTGACTTCACAGGTTCAACTCAATTTTGTTAGCTCTCTCCAGGACACCTTGCTAGTGCAATGGGCTATAGAGTGAGGAATAACCTACTCCACCCCCTTTTTTTTTTTTTTTTTTTTTACTTTATCCATATGTGAAAAATCTTCACTTTTCATGATTTTCCTTGTTCATATGACAAATAGCTTGCTCTGAAAGTTGTAGGAGGGAAAAGTAAGGCTGGGCAAAAAATGGAGAGGGAAAGGGGCTGACAACAGAATTTATCAGGGGCTGTCTTACTCATCTTTTAATCCTCACTGTATTTCCTTTGCCTGGGGCTGCTGCTGCTACTAAGTCGCTTCAGTAGCGTCCGATTCTGTGCCACCCCATAGACGGCAGCCCACTAGGCTCCTCTGTTCCTGGGATTCTCCAGGCAAGAATACTGGAGTGGGTTGCCATTTCCTTCTCCAATGTATGAAAGTGAAAAATGAAAGTAAAGTCACTCAGTCGTGTCTGAATCTTCACGACCCCATGGACTGCAGCCTACTAGGCTCCTCTGTCCATGGGATTTTCCAGGCAAGAGTACTGGAGTGGGTTGCCATTGCAGGGGCACGTAATAAGCTTTAGCTGATCTGAACACTGATCTGAATGAACACTTTTCAAAATGTGCCAGACTGTTGCCCTCTGAATCGGTTTGTAAGACTTCCAGTATAGAAGGATACACACCTAGGTCTTCAGTGTGACTGCAGGAGTAGCTGAAAGCAGGGCCGTTCTCATTTCTCTCTATAGCATCACATCATAGAAACTGTGCATTTATAGGTATCTTATTAAAAAATTGTAACTCATTGGTTTCACATCAACATAAGGAGAATGGAAGTTGTTTTGTCTTCTATTCCCTTTAAAAGCAAGTTATGTGCTTATACATAGTATCAATTTATATGTGTGTCAAACCTAATCTGCCAGTTCCTCTCATCCCACTTTCCCCCTTGGGATCCACATATTTATTCTTTATCTCTGTGTTTCTACTTCTGCTTTGCAAATAAGATCATCTATACCACTTTTCTAGATTCCACATATATGGTTAATATATGATATCTGTTTTTCCCTGTCTGACTTCACTCTGTGTAGCACTCTCTAGGTCTATCCACATCTTTACAAATGACCCAATTTCTTTATACATAAAACAGATAACTAAGGTAAACATACCGTATAGCACAGGGATCTCTACTTAAGGCACCATGGTGACCTGAATGGGAAGGAAGTCCAAAAGAGAGGGAATATATGTACATGTATGGCTGATTTATTTTGCTGTACAGTAGAAACTACAATATTGTAAAGCAACTATACTCCAATAAAACTTAATTTTATAGAACAAGTGATCTTACCTTTGGATTACACACTTCAGGACTTCTGTGAGTCCCATGAAAGTATTGCCAAAAATTTGGGGGTGTGTGCATTTTGTGCGGGAAAGGAATTAGTTTTAACTTGGATTCTCAGGGGGGTTATCTGCCTTTACACTGCCACTGAAATTTACAAACTATTCATTGAAGGCAGGTACAAAGAGAAGTGCTCAATTCCAGTGAAAGAACCCTATCCATGAGAGTTTATCTCAACTGCTCGTGCTTAAATTCCAGGTGTGGGAAGCTACTGAATTTTTCTGTCACTATAAATAATTTTTGAAATATGGACTATGGGTGAATATTAAATACTTGAACCAACTGGAATGATTTGGTATGAATTAGAAATAAGACAGAGGAGAAGGCGATGGCAGCCCACTCCAGTACTCTTGCCTGGAAAATCCCATGGACAGAGGAGCCTGGTAGGCTGCAGTCCATGGGGTCGCAAAGAGTCGGGCACGACTGAGCGACTTCCCTTTCACTTTTCACTTTAATACATTGGAGAAGGAAATGGCAACCCACTCCAGTGTTCTTGCCTGGAGAATCCCAGGGACGGGGAGCCTGGTGGGCTGCCATCTGTGGGGTCACACAGAGTTGGACATGACTGAAGTGACTTAGCAGCAGCAGAAATAAGACAGAGTGGGGCTATGATGAAGATCTCTAGAATGAAATGAAATTTTGGTGATAAGGAACATCTGAAACCAGAACAAATGTGTTATAGATTGATGAGGCAAAGAGCTGGCCTCAGCTTAAGAAGGATGTTTGTGGGTTATTCACCTGGTGCTGTCTCTCTTGGAGGCATAGCCAAGAACTCTGCACTCTTTAAACATGTGATTCACTCTTAAGAAACTTCAGGATATTAAAAACTACTAGAGGCAGAGTGTTCTTGCCTGGAGAATCCCAGGGACGGGGGAGCCTGGTGGGCTGCTGTCTATGGGGTCACACAGAGTCGGACACGACTGAAGCGACTTAGCAGCAGCAGCAGAGGCAGAGTGGGAGGACTTACAGAAAGAGCACACCAGCAAATGATCCTAGGAACAACATTTTTATTTCTCAGCTTTCATATTGGGGCCTCTGCTCATCACTCTGATATTGACAGATGGGAGAGCCTGTATTTCACTCAGACAACTTTCGCAGATATAGCTCAGGTCTCTGCTTGCTTTACAGAAAATATTAATGTGTGTTTTGCAAATAAGCTGTGTGAGCGCCTGTAAAACCTATTTCCCTCCGAGTGGGAAAAAAATACGGCAAGTGTGGCTCAGTGGAAGGTGTGTAATTCTTAGAAAAGAGATAGGTCTGAGTACCAATTTCACTGCTTAACAGCTGGGTGGAACTGAAAGAGAGAGATTCTTGCCAAACCTCAATTGCTCCACTTGTAAATCAGGGATATTAATACTTAATTCTGGAGATGTTATAAGGGTTGGTGGTTCACGTCTAGCTTCATGAATAGTAGGCAGCTAATAAATGGAAACTATTATTATCTTTAATATGAAAAGTATTATTAATAATTTATTTGTATGCCATTAGGCAATGAAGAGTTTCATATAAGTAAATTTTAGGGAACAGAAACTTTTCTTTTGAAATGCTACATTTTTGGGTACTTGCTAAAATATTTATCATGTAACTTTCCCTACTTTGAGAGTATAGGAATGTCACATTTTATCTTTTCTCAGTTCAGTTCAATCGCCCAGTCATGTCCGACTCTTTGCGACCCCATGAACCGCAACACGCCAGGCCTTCCTGTCCATCACCAACTCCCGGAGTCCACCCAAACTCATGTCTATCAAGTCCGTGATGCCATCCAACCATCTCATCCTCTGTTGTCCCCTTATCCTCCTGCCCTCAATCTTTCCCAGCATCAGGGTCTTTTCAAATGAGTCAGCTCTTCTCATCAGGTGCCCAAGGTATTGTAGTTTCAGCTTCAACATCAGTCCCTCCAATGAACACCCTGGACTGATCTCCTTTAGGATGGACCGTTTGGATCTCCTTGCAATCCAAGGGACTCTCAAGACTCTTCTCCAACACCACAGTTCAAAAGCATCAATTCTTCGGCACTCAGCCTTCTTTATAGTCCAACTCTCACATCCATACTTGACCACTGGAAAAACCATAGCCTTGATGAGACAGATCTTTGTTGACAAAGTAATGTCTCTGCTTTTTACTATGTTCTCTAGGTTGGTCATAACTTTCCTTCCCAGGAGTAAGCATGTTTTAATTTCATGGTTGTGATCATCATCTCCAGTGATTTTTGGAGCCCAGAAAAATAAAGTCAGCCACTGTTTCCCCATCTATTTGCCATGAAGTGATGGGACCAGATGCCATAATCTTCATTTTCTGAATGTTGAGCTTTAAGCCAACTTTTCACTCTCCCCTTTCACTTTCATCAAGAGGCTCTTTAGTTCTTCTTCACTTTCTGCCATAAGGGTGGTGTCATCTGGATATCTGAGATTATTAAGATTTCTTCCAGCTGTCTTGATTCCAGCCTGTGCTTCCTCCAGCCCAGCATTTCTCATAACGTACTCTGCATTTAAGTTAAATAAACAGGGTGACAATATACAGCCTTGATGTACTCCTTTTCCTATTTGGAACCAGTCTATTGTTCCATGTCCAGTTCTAACTGTTGCTTCCTGACCTGCATACAGGTTTCTCCAGAGGCAGGTCAGGTGGTCTGGTATTCCCATCTCTTTCAGAATTTATTATATCTACTACTGTGGGCATGAATCATTTAGAAGAAAAGTTTGGAAAAACTCAGCAGTGGCCACAGGACTGGAAAAGGTTAGTTTTCATCCCAATCTCAAAGAAAGGCAATGCCAAAGAATGCTCAAACTAGTGCATAGTCAACAAAAGAGTCCAAAATGCGGTACTTGGATGCAATCTTAAAAATGACAGAATGATCTCTGTTCATTTCCAAGGGAAACCATTCAGTATCACAGTAATCCAAGTCTATGCCCCGACCAGTAACGCTGAAGAAGTTGAAGTTGAACAGTGCTATGAAGATCTACAAGACCTTCTAGGACTAACACCCAAAATGATGTTCTTTTCATTAATAGGGGACTGGAATGCAAAAGTAGGAAGTCAAACACCTGGAGTAACAGGCAAATTTGGCCTTGGTGTACAGAATGAAGCAGGGCAAATGCTAATAGAGTTCTTCCAAGAGAACGCACTGGTCATAGCAAACACCCTCTTCTAACAACTCGAGACACTACACACGGATATCACCAGATGGTCGACAGTGAAATCAGATTGATTATATTCTTTGCAGCCAAAGAAGGAGAAGCTCCATACAGTCAGTAAAAACAAGACTGGGAGCTGACTGTGGCTCAGATCATGAACTCCTTATTGTCAAATTGAAGAAAGTGGAGAAAACCACTAGACCATTCAGGTATGATCTAAATCAAATCCCTATGACTATACATTGTAGGCCAGAAATATATTTAAGGGACTAGATCTGATAGAGTGCCTGATGAACTATGGATGGAGGTTCATGACATTGTAAAGGAGACAGGAATCAAGACCATCCCCAAGAAAAAGAAATGCAAAAAAGCAAAATGGCTGTCTGAGGAGGCCTTACAAATAGCTGTGAAAAGAAGGGAAGTGAAAAGCAAAGGAGAGAAGGAAAGATATACCCAATTGAAGGCAGAGTTCCAAAGAATAGCAAGAAGAGATAAGAAAGACTTCCTCAGCGATCAATGCAAAGAAATAGAGGAAAACAACAGATTGGGAAAGACTAGAGACCTCTTCAAGAAAATTAAAGATACCAAGCGAACATTTCATGCAAAGATGGGCTTGATAAAGGACAGAAATGCTATGGACCTAACAGAAGGAGAAGATATTAAGAAGAGGTGGCAAGCACACACAGAAGAACTGTACAAAAAAAATCTTCATGACCCAGATAACCATAGAGGTGTGATCACTCACCTAGAGCCAGACATCCTGAAATGTGAAGTCAAGTGGGCCTTAGGAAGCATCACTATGAACAAAGCTAGTGGACGTGATGGAATTCCAATTGAGCTATTTCAAATCCTGAAAGATGATGCTCTGAAAGTGCTATACTCAATATACCAACAAGTTTTGAAAACTCAGCAGTGGCCACAGGACTGGAAAAGGTCAGTTTTCATCCCAATCTCAAAGAAAGGCAATGACAAAGAATGCTCAAACTATCACACACTGGCACTCATCTCACATGCTAGTAAAGTAATGCTCAAAATTCTCCAAGCCAGGCTTCAGCAATACATGAACCCTGAACTTCCAGATGTTCAACCTGGTTTTAGAAAAGGCAGAGGAACCAGAGATCAAATTACCAACATCCGCTAGATCATTGAAAAAGCAAGAGAATTCCAGAAAAACATCTATTTCTGTTTTATTGACTATGCCAAAGCCTTTGACTGTGTGGATCACAATAAACTGTGGAAATCTTTTCTCAGGATTGTGTCATTTCTGAGACCATCAATGATGTATTATTGTATTCTACTATTACAGGAATGTTTGCTTCCAAATCCCAGAAAAGTGACATGAGAGGAAAACAGACAAACAAACAAAATCAACAAGGAGATGGGAAAGTGACTAAAGAACAGCCCTTTCTTCTCAAAGCACAGCCACTGAGTTGAATAAAAACAGAGAGCACCTAGTTCCGGTTGTACCTGCAATGTTTACTGACTTCACCTTGGTTTCCTCCTCTGTAAGACTCACCTCATGGGGTCAGTTTACTGGGGTCAGTTTAACTGGTAAATGAAAAAGCCACCTGATTCACTAGAATATTCTATACAAATGCAGGGGACTGTAGCAATCACATTTTAAGAAAATTCAGAATAAAGACCAAGAAACAAGCATAAATCAAGCAGTTCCTCTCTCTACTCTTCATATATTCCATTTCTAGATCAGCTTTTAAAATATTGGGGTATAAGTGACATATAACATCATATCAGTTTCAGGTGTACAATATAATGATTCAGTATTTGTATATATTGTGTAATAATCAGCATGATAAGTCTATTTAGCATCCTTCACACATGTGGCTATAGAATTTTTTTCCCTCATAGTAAACACTTTTAATATCTATCCTGTTAGCAACATTCAGGTATACAGTACACAGTGATCAACTACAGTTGCCATGCTATACGTTACATCCCCAGGACTTAGTGATTTCATAACAGACTTGTTATAATAGCTGTCTTTTTGAGAGCACTTCAACTTGGTTTGAAATTATTATTCTCCCAGAAAAGCCATGCAGAATTTAACTCTATAGCTAAGGCACTTAGTTGAGGAATAAAAAGATTTGGTCACTCAAACAGATTACTTTTGTTGATGAAATTGTCTTAGGATGTTCTCTTCTGGGTAATTGGATGGGCCTCCTAATTAACCCAGAGTTTGCCACTATGCTCTTTATAACCCAGTGCACACTAATTCCCCATGAAGATTTAGAAGTCTACTGGATCACATCTGAATGTGATCTAATACAGCAGCGGTCAAGCTCTCTTCCTCAGCATTGGAAGGTTCCACAGGAATGATTCAGTAGCATATGATTAGTTGAAAGATCTTAAGAAAATAGCCAAGAAAGTGTTCACAGAAGTCATGACTACCAGAACAGAGAAAGTCCTGTCCTTACTTCACTACTATCAACACCACCAGTGTCTTGAAATATTAAGATTTTATATAAGACTTCATTCCAAAAGAATAGTTTCTTGCCTTCAAAACTTCTGAGAAGCTAAATGGGAAGTGCTTTACCCAGCAAGCTTTTGGTCTGGAGAAGCTGGGAAAATTACCACAGTAAAATCTCAACCCAATACTTGAACTCACCATGCATCCTTCTCTCTCGTTTCTGCTTAACTAAATGAGCTCAGATACTAACTCCTAAAGAAACTTTCTCTGGCCATTCTTAAACCTAACATTTTTTTTTTCTCATAACTTGTTTGCTTTATTGTGTTTGTCAGGATAGGCTGATGGCTGTAACAAATAAGTCTCCCTGTCTTATCATGTTGGAAAGATGATTCCACCTTGAGGCAAGGTCCAGCACCGATGTTCTTTCCAGGCAGCTCTATAAAGTTGCATTCTTCCACAAGGAGGGATGATTCTTCTACCACCACATCTCCTAGGCTACCTCAGAGGGTGCTGATGGACTTTCTCCAGTTAGAGCAAGAAGTGTTAGTGTAAGAATTTCACTGGGCATTGGAGGAATCAGGCTTGGAATCAGCATAAATGACCTTGGCCATAACTAGTCACATTGTCCCATGGAAACACAAAGCCTTGTTACAGTCTTAGTCTGGGACCTACACCAATGTAACTTTGTCATCCTTAGGGTTACTTTGTGCCTTGCAAAGCCACTCTGCAGGAAGATGAAACGGTGATTGGAGTGCACATGCAAATTTTATGGATGAAATTGGGGAGAAACACAATTTTCATCCATATTCCACTGACAAGAACTCAGTGATATGGCCATACCTCCCTGCCAGGGTCATTGGGAAATTTAGTTTCTAGCTAAATAGCTAAAGTTCAACTCAGTTGCTATGGAAGATGTTGGTGACAACCATCAGACTTCCCACACTGAGAAAAGGATGTTTTGTTTCACATGCAAATTCTTCAAAATAGGGATCGTTGTTCCCCATTTCTGAAATTAGAAACTGATATTTAAAGGCTATATAATGAGACACACATACTAGATCTTAACACTGGTGTTTGCACCTATTTCTTACCAGCTCCAGGGCCCACTTTTATCAGATGCTGTGTCTTGTCCAGAGTAGGATGTCTGTAAATACAGCAGGGTGATGCCTTGTGCCTGGGCCATCTCATTCTTTTTCTTGTGTCTTCTTTACCTGCTTCCTCCGCCATTTTTCAAATGTAGTTGTATGTGAAGAGTGACTGTAGTTGGACATTTAACATAGTGCTCTCATGTACTTGGAACAGATCACATTGTGCTAAGGTAAAGACGCGAGTGAGAAGTTCAAACCAGATACCTTCTTATCTCCCAACACATTCTATTTTTATTTTGTGTTACAGCTGACTTTTTTCCTCATCAGTGGTTGACTGGAATGCTGACCAAGTGTCTACTAAAGGTCCAGCCCTCTGGAGAAAGTGATGGTATCTTGAAGAGAAAGAGAGAATTCATCTTTCTTCCACTTGAGGAATGTGGAATTCACAGTGGGAGCCAAGGCAGTGCTAAGGCAGGGGACACTGAGGCATTGCATGTGTTCTTGGTTCTGATGGTCCCCTCTAGTGATGGATTCTTCTGCTCTCAGAGTTGCTTTTTGGTTTTTGTGTTTGCTTCTTCTGGGTTCCTTTCCTCTAGGAAGGTACTATGGAAAATTCTATCATAAATTACAAAATCTTGCCCATTAGGGGATGAGATTAATAAGTGATGTTGGGAGGATTTGCAAGCCCAGGGTTATAATCCCCTCAAAGAGTTAATGTTTTGTGTGACCAGTCACTCTGTCATGTCTGACTCTTTGCGGTCCCATGGACTATAGCCTGCTAGGCTCCTCTGCTCATTGAATTTTCCAGGCAAAAATACTGGAGTAGGGAGCCATTTCCTACTCCAGGGCATCTTCCTGACTCAGCGATCAAACCCATGTCCCTTATGTCTCCTGCATTGGCACGCAGGTTCTTTACAACTAATGCCACCTGGGAAGACAATGTTTCATAGATGGTACAACAGCAATGCAGAGAGGAACAAGAACCTCTCTGTAAACCTCTTCTGTCTCTCCAGCACACCCTCTCTCTTTCCGGGTCACTCTCATCGACCAGTATGTCTCTGACCAGTCATTCAACCTTTCTAAGCTTCAGTCTCCTCATGTGTAACATTGAGTTACCATTTGTATTTATCCCATAGTTATCTTGATAGTTTGATAATGAAGTTTGGTAATGTATGGAAATTGCTTCATCTATTTAATACATTGTAACAGTATTATTTTTGACTTTAATTCAAAATGTCCAAAATCTTCTCTAATCTATACCATTTCAGGCAACTGAAAAGCTGAGTGGGTTTTTAGGTTTCATTTTTTTCCCATTTTTATTTTACTTTTTAAAAATTACTTTACAATATTGTATTGGTTTTGCCATACATCAACATGTATCCACCACAGGTATACACGTGTTCCTCATCCTGAACACCCCTCCCTCCTCCCTTCCCTGTACCATCCCTCTGGGTCGTCTCAGTTCACCAGCCCCAAGCATCCAGTATCATGCACTGAACCTGGACTGGTGACTCATTTCATATATGATATTGTACATGTTTCAATGCTATTCTCCCAAATCATCCCACCCTCGCCCTCTCCCACAGAGTCCAAAAGACTGTTCTATACATCTCTGTCTTTTTTGCTGTCTCACATACAGGGTTATCATTACCATCTTTCTAAATTCCATATATATGCATTAGTATACTGTATTGGTGTTTTTCTTTCTGGCTTACTTCACTCTGTATAATCGGCTCCAGTTTCATCCACCTCATTAGAATTGATTCAAATGTATTCTTTTTAATGGCTGAGTAACACTCCACTGTGTATATGTACCACAGCTTTCTTATTTATTCATCTGCTGATGGACATCTAGGTTGCTTCAATGTCCTGGCTATTATAAATAGTGCTGTGATGAACATTGGGGTACCTGTGTCTCTTTCAGTTCTGGTTTCCTCAGTGTGTATGCCCAGCAGTGGGATTGTCAGGTCATAAGGCAGTTCTATGTCCAGTTTTTTAAGGAATCACCACAAGGTTCTCCATAGTGGCTGTACTAGTTTGCATTCCCACCAACAGTGTAAGAGCGTTCCCTTTTCTCTACATCCTCTCCAGCATTTATTGCTTGTAGACTTTTGGATCTCAGTTATTCTGACCGGCATGAAAAGGTACAATCTCTTTAACAAGTGGTGCTGGGAAAACTGGTCAACCACTTGTAAAAGAATGAAACTAGAACACTTACTGACACCATACACAAAAATAAACTCAAAATGGATTAAAGATCTAAATGTTTAAGACCAGAAACTATAAAACTCCTAGAGGAGAACATAGGGAAAACACTCTCTGACATAAATCACAGCAGGATCCTCTATGACCCACCTCCCAGAATATTGGAAATAAAAGCAAAAATGAACAAATAGGATCTAATTAAACTTAAAAGCTTTTGCACAACAAAGGAACAAAGGAAGCTATAAGCAAGGTGAAAAGACAGCCTTCAGAATGGGAGAAAAAAAATAGCAAATGAAGCAACTGACAAACAACTAATCTCAAAAATATACAAGCAACTCCTGCAGCTCAATTCCAGAAAAATAAATGATCCAATCAAAAAATGGGCCAAAGAACTAAACAGACATTTCTCCAAAGAAGACATGCAGATGGCTAACAAACACATTATGTTTCATTTTTAATGCCCACAGAAAAGAAAGTCTGTAACTAATCATTTTGCTTTTTTCATTTTTAAATTTTAAATTTAGGGTCACTTTGGTGCCTGATTCAAGACATATTTATCCAGATTTCATCAGAATGTATGTAACTATCACAACTGTCTGACTATTATTCCTGAAGTTAGCCAATTAGACACTATTGCATACATAAGTGTCTGGTAATGCAGTGGTTTTGCTAAATTCCACAATGTTAGAATAATATTGCCAGTATTTTGAGTCTGGCTAGAAGAAGAAGAGGGGCTCATAGGCTTTCCATGTAGGGGGCTGTTGCTGGAGCCTAACTACCACCAATAACTAGGCAGAATATAGTAGAGAAAAGCCAAGACTCTAAAATAATTTTGTTTAGAAATCCTTCATATGCAAGTCTCTGTGTCTATTGGAAGTAATAGAGATTTATTCTTTTTGAGATCAGATTTCCCCTAATGTGATGTTATACACTGTTGGAGAAGATTGGTAGGCTTTGCAATTCATAACAATGTTCTTTCTAGAGGCCTGAAGGGTGTTGACAATGGAAAGTTTTTCCGCGTGACTAATACGCTCTATGAATAAACTAGATCCTTAAGTTGTCCTCTGAAGGCCTGGAATCTTAACTGAAACCTCTTTTAGTGAAGTTAATCTTGGTTTTTCTTAAGGGCTATATGGAAACCTAATTCTTAAAAGTCTGATTTGGGATCCAGATTCAACTAAATCCTTTCCCAAGAACTTTCACATCCCCTTGTCTCATTGGGTTGTCACTGGCTAGCCTCTCTGATCAGATGGGTATACCTGGGTGTCATTTACTTTGCAAACGGAGACATATTTCCCTTCTATGGTCATCCTTTTTTGTGTATCAACTTAAAAAATCACACATTATTTTTGCTGACCTGGACCCCAAAGGGCAAAATCACCTCATGCAAGTTCAAAAACCATTTCATTGAGCAGAGGCACTTTAGTCAGGACTGCCACGCTGAGAGTGACTTTCATGAGAGGTGATTCTCCAATACTAAAGGCATGTGTGAAACAGAATGAGAATTCACAATGGAGACGACTACATACTTGGCTTCTCTTCCTTCTTACATGATTTGAAAATAGTCCTTTAGCTAAGTAAAAGGGAGCAAAAGGAAAGAAAGCCTAGGCTCTCATAGCTGTTACTTTGGGGAGGAAAGCATCGAAAGCATGGTGTTACTGGATCAGCAGAAACACTGCAGGTTTGTCAACTGGAGGATCCTGTCCTGTCTCGGCTTGTTTTGGAGCTAGGACTAGAGCCGATAGTCTTAACCCTGGGTAATTTATGTAGCTTCAGAAAGAAAGGTTGTCAGGGCCCACACGATGAAAAAAGAAGGGGGAGAAAAAAGAAAAAAAGCAAACGAGACTGGGGACATGTCTAAACTTCCTCCAGAAGCATTGTTACCCTTCTTGTCAGGTAGGGAAAGAAAAAAAAAAAAACCAGATTAAAGCAAGTTCTTTGTTTCCAAATCCCAGGCTTGCAAGCGATGTATTATGATACTCATTTCAAAATATGGTTACATCTTGAAAGCATTTTTGTTAGAAAGGCATATTATCTTTAACAATGAGGCCGGGGGAGTTGGGGGGAGGGAGGTTGGTGCGTTACAGTAGACTCTTAAAATACCTTAGCAGATCTAACTTTTATATACATCTTTTTACATTAGCATTCAAAAATCCTTGGGNGATACTCATTTCAAAATATGGTTACATCTTGAAAGCATTTTTGTTAGAAAGGCATATTATCTTTAACAATGAGGCCGGGGGAGTTGGGGGGAGGGAGGTTGGTGCGTTACAGTAGACTCTTAAAATACCTTAGCAGATCTAACTTTTATATACATCTTTTTACATTAGCATTCAAAAATCCTTGGGAGGAACAATAGAAATGGTTCAAAGTTCAATTCATAATCATAAGCAGACTTCTCCCCACTTCCTTCTCCCCTCACTGCTCCAGTTTTTGTGAGTGTATTTGGAAGGGGTGGAGAGAAGAGAAAGAGGGTCAAATTTAAACATCTCCCCCCCTCTTCCCCCCCAC
>SJYA01001196.1:607767-621669 GCA_006410615.1 Neotragus moschatus
CCCCGCCCCTTCCTCAGGATGATCTCTAATTTCATAATAGGATCGTTTTATACTCAGCGTTGACTACTCTGGTTCGGGTTCAGAATGATAATCGTAGAAAATGAAAAAGTAACGTTTTAAAAGCCCCGTCTGCTAAAGAAAGGCACAGTGCGGCTTTAGTAAAAGCATATGTTGCTAGCGGAACTTCACGACCGCATTCAAACCAGGTTCTTGCCAGATCACGTTATGTTTCTAAAGCTCCTTATTTAAATTTCCCAAGCGGGGTTCAGATGGCGTGTTCTGTGTTTCTGCTCTATAGTGCTGAGGGAGGTCCTTCGAAACCTTTCCCCTTAAGAACCGACTTTTTCTTTTCTAAATGAAAGTCCTAATTAAACCTAGTTACGTTTGTGGGATACAGGACTCCACGCCAGTGACAACAGGGAAAAAAAAATGCTCTTGGCACAGTTGTGAGTCCTGATAATCACGGACTGTGGAGTGATGAGGCGAGGAACAGGGCATACAGCTAAGCCTGCCAACCCTCGCTGTGTTCCTAGAAGAAGCTGGATCCCATGATGATCTGTTACTGGACCCTGAAATACCAGCTCTCCAAGTCCCAGTCTCAAGGAAAGGTTGCCTTCACATCACCCAAGGCCAGTGTATTCTTTCCTTCAAAAGATGAAACTGAAAAAGTCACTAACTTGGAGATGCTTACCTGTTTTTGGAATACATTTCCGTGCTTTAGGAAACCTGGGTCAGGTATTCACCCTAAGTGAATGTCACCAGTGTGTCCATAATGTGTGCTCTCACATTCCTAGAGCTTTACTCCCTAACCTTCTGTTCTGCTTAGAAAACTAGATTCTTTTTGCTACTTTTTAGTTTCTGTTGAATTGTTGATGAGGTTGAGAGTTCTCTCTGGGCCCCTCTGGGTTCTTCACATCTTAATTCTCATATCTACGCCTACAAAAAATTAAAATGATTATTCTACCCCCATTTTCATCCCCCAGGCTTTGGTTGCTACCTTGTACTAAGCTGTAGTTATTGTGCTATGGACATCTTTCTGAGTCTAAAATACCGGGCGCAAGCAGAGAAAGAATTAGTTCCTGTGAAGGACACATTCCCTAATGGGCCCTGCTGAACACTTAAGCACTGCAATTTTGACTGCCAGTAGCCATATGGGTCTGCCCAGGATAAACATCTATCCCCTGAAATAATGGAATCATAACTCAGCATTTTGCTCAGAAAACAAAAGGATTTATTGAGAGTAACAGAATTATGGATGACACAAAATATGGTTTACTGAAACATAATTCTACCGGGTCCATTGTAAATTCTATTCTGTGAGGTCCCGATATTTATTTCTAACGTCTACCCCACCCCCTCCAGCTTCTCTCTCGACCTCTCTCCCTCTCCCTCCTTCTGCCTTCACCTTACCTCTGAACTAGGAATTTTTTTTCAAAACTCATACAGGCTATAATGATAGTGTTTTCTTTTTTTCCTTCTTGTCTAGATCTCTCTTCTTCCTTATTTGGGATCTGCTAATCTCCTAAATACTTTACTTGATTCATATTCTCTGCTATATCCACTGGGCTTTCACATACTGTCCAAGTTGCACTTAAAATAGATACTTTTTTTTTTTTTGACAAGCAGAATGATGTTGTGGTTATTAACACAGACTGTGTAGGTTCAAATCTTGACTCTGTGATTTTGGTCAATTTACTTCTCTGCAAAATGGGGATAGAAATCATCCCTAATACCTAGTAAAGAGAATTAAAAGGGTTAGTATATTTCAAATACTCAGAAGTGCATGTGGCTGTGAAAGTCACTATATTTTGATACTGGCTAGTTTTATCCACGGAGAAGGCAATGGCAGCCTACTCCAGCACTCTTCTTGCCTGGAAAATCCCATGGACGGAGGAGCCTGGTGGGTCGCATTCCATGGGGTCACTAAGAGTCAGACACTTCTGAGCAACTTCACTTTCACTTTCCACTTTCATGCATTGGAGAAGGAAATGGCAACCCACTCCAGTGTTCTTGCCTGGAGAATCCCAGGGACAGGGGAGTCTGGTGGGCTGCCATCTATGGGGTCGCACAGAATCGGATACGACTGAAGCGACTTAGCAGCAGCAGCAATTTTATCCAACTGCATCCCTCTGCAGAAACTCTGGCTGATTTTTCTATCTGCACGGCCTGAAGTTGTTTGTCTTTCTCTGGTGAGAGTGTTCTGTTTTCTTCTCTTTGGTTCTGCCCAAAAGAAGAGTCCTGCCCCATGTTGTAGCAATGGAAGAAGATGTGTGCTAGGCCCCTTTTATTGAGAAGAGTGGTATCCAGATTTGAGGTCAAGGTGAACTCCTGCTCCCTTCTCCCTTCTCAGTCTTAAGACTGATTTTTTTTTTTCTGCTGAATTACTGGTAAACAGTTTTCCAGCAATTGTAGCCTTACCCCTTTCTCCTGAGCTAAGTTGTACTTGAATAAAACAATGCACATATGTGCAAGTATGTTTATTTCAAATATTCATCCCCTGAGCATTTACTTTATAACCACTGCTCCATCTTTGTCTTTTTAGACTCAAATATTTCTCTGTCACTTTTAGTATCACAGGGAGTATTGGGAGAATGTTTTATCAAGTTAGAAAAGTTGTAAAGTGTCAGGCAGAGAACCAGCCCCTGCTGAACTATATGTGACACTGATGTGGCCTCTTATGAATTATGTACAGCTTAAGCATTGCAGTATGCAGCTATAATTAGTATATAATCTGAATAAAATATTAAGTTATTGATAAAGTGTCAAGCATCTAAAAATTCATGTTGTCACAAACAAGAGACCAAATAACCTTTGATTTTGCTATGCATTCATAACTTGTCAGAGCATAATAAATGGATTCACCTAAAGGAAATAAATTAATCTGAAAATATGAACTCATCTTCTTCACAAAGTCATAAATATTTTACCTAGTATTCTGTGATATTTTAGGTACTTAAAAATTTATTTTTCTATGTTATATTTTAGCAGAGAGACATTGCATGCTAAAGGCTAAGAGAACAGGCTCTGGAATCAGATTTGCTGGATTAGACAAGCTGGCTGCCTATCAGCCTTGGATATTTATGCCAATTACTTAACATTTTGAACCTCAGTTTTCCCATCTGTAGAATGGAATTCGTAATAGTACCAACTCCCATGGGTTGTTCTGAGTATTAAGTAAAATAACACTTGTAGTTGTGCTTGCTATATAAAATACAAGAAATAATAGCTGTTAGGAAGTATGAGCAACACTGTCCTTTATCTTTGAACTTCTGATTTGTCTTTCAGTCTAATAAATGTTAAAAATGTTGTCTAATGTCTCTTCTTCATGCCTTTTTGATTTGTTTTCCAACATCAGAGAATAAGCAAAGTATAAGCAGTCTGTTGCCATTTTACTGTCATCTTTTGCGGTTTATTTTACATCTATCTCTAAGTTTTTCTTCTTAAGTGCATGCTTAAAGAATCATGAATCCTCAAGGGAGATGTGCACGCTCAGTTATGGCAACATTCAGTTCCATATCCCGTCCTCCTCTTGTGTGGAGTTTAAGATGTTGTAAGACAAAACAATTTGGCAAGACCATAGTTCAAGTTCAAAACATGACACATTAGGTAGGTGAACATAAACTATCCACATGTGGATACTTGAGAGGGTGAGACCAGCACTATTTGTAATAACGTTGGGATAATAGTTGTATATCCTGGGACTGTTTGACCCAATGGGGGCCAATGGTCAACCTATGAATTTGTCTTTATCTACTTTTATATAACAAATCACCCTGAAATCTCCTGCCAGAAATCAGTAACTATTTTGTTACAGTTTTGTGGGCCAGTAGTTCAGAAATAGCATAGCTGGTCAGCTCATCACTGTTTCATGATGACGAGGACCATAGTTGGAATGGCTAGAGATCTTGGGATAACCTGACTGGGCCATATGTCAGAGACCTCAGTCCTGGTTGTGAGCTGGCTTCCTCAGTTGTTCTCCACGTGGGCTTTGCTGTGACTAAAACGGTGTAACTGTAGGGAATCAAAAGTGAAAAGAACTAAAGAAAACTACGGAGGTGTAGAGATCTTGGCAAAGGGAAGTCCAGACTTACATAGAGCAGGAGGCACCTGACGCAGCCTCTCCCAAAGCACGTAACACATTGTCGTTGGTGATTTTTAAGTAGACTGAACATTGAATGAGACTAGTATTGAGTCATATATTTGGAAAAAAATAATTCACTTTGGATCCTTTTGACAGTTCATGAAAGGGGAAAATCTGTCTGCTACTGGTATGTCTTCAGCCTCAGTATAACCCTTGATGACGTCAGCAAGCCAAGCAGACAGGAAACCCAATTCCTTTGATGGGAAACAGTTTTGCAAGAGCCGAACAACACAGTTTTGTTTGCACTGTAACATTTTTCTACTATTACCTTCTAGTTATGACAAGTAATAGTTCAAAAAAATTCATTTGTGACATAAGTCTTTGTTTTCAAACAAACGTAGAGTAGTGATGGTCGCACAGCATAGTGCACATACTAAAACCATAGAAGTGGGGCGGGGTAGGGGCAGAAGTGTCTGCTGTGTGATGTTTTGATGAGGCCAGGGAGCTGGATGTATTTGGAGGAGGGGTTTGGAGTGTCTTTGTCATGTATCCAGATTCACAACAGCCAGAGGGTAGAGATACCCAACCCTGAGAGGAAGTTCCCAGAAATAAGCCTTGAAGATGGAGCGTGGAGGATCCTAGAGCAGATTGTGGATTCCAGCCTCACCCTGGGATCAACAAGGTCCAGGATGAAGGGAGAGAGTGGAAGACCAGTTTGGGTCCTACCTTCTGTTTCAAGACCCTGAAACAGGTCACTGGGGCCACTGTAGGTGACCTGACATGTTTACATGGGGTGGAAGAAGAAGTGTTAAACCAGATAATAATTCATGACTGCAAATGGAAAATTTTAACTTTAATAACCAAGAGTGCCAGAGACATTTTAAAACCTATGCAAGACGTGATTCAGGCATCTGTTGGCAGGATTGAGAGATTTGATATAGCACAGTGGGCAGTAATTTATGAAAAATAAAATGAGTGTACTTTTACCACACTTGGCTTAGACAGTTAAACTACGTTGCTCTCATCTAAAAACAGGAAAAACAACAACAACAACAAAACAAAAGAATATATATCAGCAAAAAATAGGGGCCAATATTAAAATATTAAATAAAAACATACTAAGCCTGTTATAGAATAGGCAAAATCACACTGGTGGTGCAAGCATCATTAAAATTAGGGGAACATTAAAATGCAAACAATGAGAGAATTTCTACCATGATGCCTAAAATGAATGAATGATCAGTTCAGTTCAGTTCAGTCACTCAGTCGTATCTGACTCTTTGCGACCCCATGAATTGCAGCATGCCAGGCCTCCCTGTCCATCACCAACTCCTGGAGTTCACTCAGACTCACGCCCATTGAGTCAGTGATGCCAACCAACCATCTCATCCTCTGTCGTCCCCTTCTCCTCCTGCCCCCAATCCCTCCCAGCATCAGAGTCTTTTCCAAGGAGTCAACCCTTCGCATGAGATGCCAAAGTACTGGAGCTTCAGCTTTAGCATCATTCCTTCCAAAGAAATCCCAGGGCTGATCTCCTTCAGAATGAACTGGTTGGATCTCCTTGCAGTCCAAGGGACTCTCAAGAGTCTTCTCCAAAACCACAGTTCAAAAGCATCAATTCTTCAGCACTCAGCTTTCTTCACAGTCCAACTCTGACATCCATACATGACTACTGGAAAAACCATAGCCTTGACT
Source organism: Neotragus moschatus (assembly GCA_006410615.1). NCBI lineage: Eukaryota > Metazoa > Chordata > Mammalia > Artiodactyla > Bovidae > Neotragus > Neotragus moschatus. Next base: position 613,544 of record SJYA01001196.1, read on the forward strand.
AAATGGACCTTAGTCGGCAAAGGAATGTCTCTGCTTTTGAATATGCTATCTAGGTTGGTCATAACTTTTCTTCCAAGGAGTAAGTGTCTTTTAATTTCATGGCTGCAATCACCATCTGCAGTGATTTTGGAGCACGGAAAAATAAAGTCTGACACTGTTTCCACAGTTTCCCCATCTATTTCCCATGAAGTGATGGGACCGGATGCCATGATCTTCGTTTTCTGAATGTTGAGCCTTAAGCCACCTTTTTCACTCTCCTCTTTCACTTTCATCAAGAGGCTTTTTAGTTCCTCTTCAATTTCTACCATAAGGGTGGTGTCACCTGCATATCTAAGGTTATTGATATTTCTCCCAGCAATCTTGANGACACTGTTTCCACAGTTTCCCCATCTATTTCCCATGAAGTGATGGGACCGGATGCCATGATCTTCGTTTTCTGAATGTTGAGCCTTAAGCCACCTTTTTCACTCTCCTCTTTCACTTTCATCAAGAGGCTTTTTAGTTCCTCTTCACTTTCTACCATAAAGGTGGTTTCACCTGCATATCTAAGGTTATTGATATTTCTCCCAGCAATCTTGATTCCAGCTTGTGCTTCTTCCAGCCCAGCATTTCTCATGATGTACTCTGCATAGAAGTTAAATAAGCAGGGTGACAATATACAACCTTGACATCCTCCTTTTCCTATTTGGAACCAGTCTGTTTTTCCATGTCCAGTTCTAACTATTGCTTCCTGACCTGCATACAGATTTCTCAAGAGGCAGGTCAGGTGGTCTGGTATTCCCATCTCTCTCAGAATTTTCCACAGTTTATTGTGATCTACACAGTCAAAGGCTTTGGCATAGTCAATAAAGCCGAAATAGATGTTTTTCTGGAACTCTGTTACTTTTTCCATGATCCAGCAGATATTGGCAATTTGATCTCTGGTTCCTCTAGCCTTTTCTAAAACCAGCTTGAACATCTGGAAGTTCACGGTTCATGTATCGCTAAAGCCTGGCTTGGAGAATTTTGAGCATTACTTTACTAGCGGTCTAGAGCTTTTTCAGTTCTACTGAAAGCTAAAGAACTTCTCTGGTAGTGAGGGAGGAGTCTTGACTTGTTGCTAGTTAGTGTCACTTATAAGTTCCACTTTCTGATTATCAGAGAATTGGTGGATGTAGAGTTGTATTGTGAACTTAGAGTGTTTCTGGATCTTGAAGCTCTCCTGCCAAATGATGAGTTCATGTGTGCCAAGGAGGGCACCAAACACTGAGTGAGATGGGTCCCCAGAAAAAAAATACCTGCAGTATGGTGATTCCATGGTTTTGGTCCCTGACTGTTTTTGTTCTGACTGTGTGAATTCTGTCCTCTATTCCCCTTTTTTATTGCCCTGGGTTGTCCTTTTGTTTAATTGTTAAGCCCTGAGAGCTGACTGCTCTCAGGAATAGCCTCCCCCATTTGGCCAGGTAAACACATCTTCTGGCAAAGATGTTTTTGTGTGTACTCAGGTGTTGTTTTGGGGCACTGGAAAAAATGTCTCCCCAAAAATGATGTTTGGAGGCATTGGAAATAAACATCGGTGATGAGAATTAAAAATGGGATATGGGATTCTTGGGGCTGGTGCAATGGGATGACAAAGAGATATGGTATGGGGAGGGAAGTGGGAGAGGGCTTCAGGATTGGGAACACGCGTACACCCGTGGTGGATTCATGTTGATGTATGGCAAAACCAATACAATATTGTAAAGTAAAATAAAGTAAAAGAAAAAGAATCAGAATTTTAAGAACAAATTCTTTGTACATATATGTGCTATGCAAATGTTTTTCCAAGAGCCAGTTGTTCGGGAGAAGAGCCTGGGTTTCTCTTAGGACAGAGTTGAGTTCAAGTCCTGTGTCTCCTATGTTCTAAGAAGTTGTCCTTAGATACATTATGTAACATCTAAGTTTGTCATCTATCACTGAGGGATAATGACTTTTGCTTCTTTGGTTGATAGAAACTCACAATGAAACAGCATATATGGAACTCACTGCCTAGTGCCTCCAGCATGGTTTATGCTCAAGGAACATTAGTAACCTTCCCTGTTCTCTGTTATAATAAAATCAACCTAATCAGAAAAGAAATACAGGAATATATATTAATAGCTGTAAGTGTATAAAACATTACTACTATAATCATAACTGATATAATAAACATGGGTTATATATAAAAATAACATGTATATTTCCCATATTTATTATATATATATATATATACACATATATCCCCAAAATATCTTTGTTTTTTATATAGATCCCTATATTTTTTCCTGATACATATCTGTTTATATTTGTTTTTTTAGGTAACAGTTGAGTGGTTTATTACTATTTAACTTAGTGGGGTAAAAACGTGCTATAGCTTTACTTTTTACAAATCACTGCCCATTGTGCTATGTCAGATCTCCTTCTGTGGACAGTTTACTGAATCATATCTTGGGCAGATTTCAAAATGTCTCTCATATATATGCATGTCACTCAGTAATGTCTGACTCTTTGCAACCCCAAGGACTATACAGTCCATGGAATTCTCCAGGCCAGAATATTAGACTGGGTAGCCATTCCTTCTCTAGGGAATCTTCCCAACCAAGGGATCAAACCCAGGTCTCTAACATTGCAGGCAAATTCTTTACCAGTTGAGCCACCAGGGATGCCCACATATATGCATACATATACACAAGTATATGTGTATGTGTATATATGTGTGTGTGTGTGTGTGTGTGTGTGTGTGTGTGTGTGTGTATCCCCGTATGTAAGCAATCAGATATGCAATGTCAATTGTAAATACTGGGAGTAATGAGAAAGCCATCTGCCTGAATTCCTATCAAATTAGGAATAAAAATTCAGTCCACTTCAGCAACTCAGAAACAAAATGAAGCCAATCAAGGGCAGAAGAAAATAACAATGTGTATGAAGATTTTTTTTCAGATGAGTCTAAAACTTTACTCCCTCAGCATATACCTTTGGAAAACTACATTGCCTTTAAGAATGTCAGTGCATTAGTAATTTTAGAGCAGGACAACTCCTGAAATTTTGTCTAAAAGTCTTAGGCTTTCTCCTAAGTCTGTCCTGCAAATCTTTTTTCTTCCTCTTACTTCCTCCCAAATCCTCGGTGACTTGGACAGCTGCAAGGCTTTCCTCCCACTCCCCCACTCAACATAGATGGCCTCGTCCTTGGAGACCTCCCCAGCTCCCTGAAGCTGGCTCTGTCCAAGAACTTAGGTGGTTGGACTGAAAGTAGCAGAAAGTAGTCAATAATTAGAAAAACAGATTTTCAGCCAAACTGAGTAACTGTAGCTTGGAATTTCATATCTGAGATATTGGTTTCACTAATTAATTAGCACAAAAGTAATGGTCTGTGGGGGAACATAGCTTTATAAGCTCTTGGCTGGGACTGTTAGGAATGAACAATGTACACAGGAAAATGTTAATAGTTGAGGAGAAAGGCATTTTAACCAGCTTTTATAGTATGTGGTTTAGGGTCCTCAGGGCAAACATATGCATTACACATCTAACCCCACACTGAGAGAATAATCCCTCATGTTGGTTCCTCTGCTAGTCCTATTAAAAATTCCCCAAAACATAAAGGCTGCCAATTTCAGACTGAGAATAAATGGCTCGTGGTTCCTTCTGAAACTGCATCCAAGATCCATGCTCTCAGTGCTGCACGTGTAGTCACTGGGGGAGGGCAGTCTCTGTCCTCAGGGGTGCTAGAGAAGCCCAGTGCATGGATCCAACCCTACTTATTTCAGGTAAGGAACCCTAAGGCCACTTTCTATCAGAGGTTGTTAGAGTAGGGATTTCCTGTTAAAGAAGGTTGGTCCCTGGGTTTGCTTTTTGTATAATGCAGTCAGAGCATGAAGTTGGAACCCCTGATGGGGGAATGTTGGAATGCTCTGCATTCTGTGAGATGCCACCTCTTGTAGAATTTCACACTGACTTTCAGCAACAGGGGAGGCTTCAGCCAGCCCTCAACACTGGCCATCTTTGCAGATGACTTAATGCAGTGTTAGTGGTCCTGGGACTCATGCGAACAGGCAGTCTCCTCTAACTTTAAAGATTAAGTAGTTAAATTCTCATGTGAAGCATTATCATGTAAAGGGGTATGGGGTGGAGAGGTGGGAGAAGGCATGAAACGATATAGAATTGTTTCAAATAAAATTTTTCATTGTTGATTGAAAAAAGAAACACTGTAGTTCTGAGGTCAGAAAACTTAGCATGGGATCTTGGCTGTCAGCTATATGATCTTGGATAATTCCTTTAGCTTTCCCGGGCTTTGACTTTTCCATCTATAAAACGGAACTGACAGTCCCTGTCCAGACCACATGGAAGTGGGGCTCAAGGGGAGGTCATGTTATAAAATGCTGTGCACATATCAGCTCTTGCTGATTATTTTGAGTGATCGAATGTCACAGGCCTCAATACTCATTCAAATTCTCAGGTGACCTGTGGTCCCTGGTTAGTATGAATTGTGCACATCTTCAGGAATTCTGAACACCTGCCCTGTGTTTTCAGTAGGTTTTAATAATTATACACAGTTGAACTAGCTCTTAGTAATTATATGGTACCAGAGATGGTAAAATGAAGAGGAAAAGTTGAGTCTGAGGCTTACTTCCTAATAATTTTTGCCTCTTTATTAAAACTTGTGGCCCAAAGGCTGACCCATCACAGCAGTCTCATGGGGACCTTGTTTTTTAAGTCACTTTTGAGCAGTCTCCATTACTAATCCAAGCTCTTGGTATTACTGTCTATGACCTCTAGGTTATATGCCTATGTTCTCCTAAGGCCTCTATTCTCCAGGGCATGAACATTTAGACATGTACTAGAAGCTCCTTAGTCAAATAATTCGACCTACAGACAGAATTGTATGTTTTATTTTTTGGCTACTTCCCCCCACTGCAACCCCAGGCTTGTGTTAAACAGTGATATCCGTGTATGTGTGTAGAGGAGTGGTCTGCATTTCAGAAAATGAACAATTATGCAAGATAGACACTTCAGGCAATTTCTTTTGAATGCTTTTTGAGAGGCTATGGCCTGACAAGTACTGTCTGGTATTTTCATTGATTCTAAATTGGTCATAGAAAGTCTCATTTCATGAAAACACTATTCTAGTTCTAATTCCCTGCAGTATGATAGTGTCCCTTTAATTTCTAAACCCAGCCGATTGGCCCCCTTTGCCCTTTTTTATGTGTGGCAAAGGAAAGTGTAATTCACCTGTATATCATATGATAACAACTTTGATACTGCAGCCTTGGAATTTTCCCTGGGGTGTAGGCGAGAGGCTGACATTGTTACCTGTATACTCAGCTCTGTTTGCAATGAGGACAGATCTGTTGGATAAAAGTGTTTCTTTTTTTCCCTACAAAATTCCTTGGTAGAGCATTGTTCTAAGTAACTGAGGATTTGATCCTCAACAATGAAATTTGCTGTCATACTTTATTTATGATGGAGGTTCAAGATTAGTAATTGTTGTTTAGTCTTTATCATGTCCAACTCTTTGTGACCCCATGGACTGTGGCACTCCAGGCTTCCCTGTCCCTCACAATCTCCTGGAGTTTGCTCAGACTCATGTCCTTTGAGTCGGTGATGCCATCCAACCTAATAATATACAGGTAGTAACTAATAGGACTAATAATATAGGACTTAATTTTCCCAGCAATGGCAAGGCTAAGGGAATAAAATAGGTGTCAGGCAGTTGTATTAGGCTTAGTATCTCTTAACAAATGGGAATTTGGAGAGTCTTCATTGTTTGAAGGCTGCTGACTCCAAGTGACTGTGATGAGAAAAAAAAAAAGGAGAGACATTCTTGGTGTCACACTGGNGCTGACATTGTTACCTGTATACTCAGCTCTGTTTGCAATGAGGACAGATCTGTTGGATAAAAGTGTTTCTTTTTTTCCCTACAAAATTCCTTGGTAGAGCATTGTTCTAAGTAACTGAGGATTTGATCCTCAACAATGAAATTTGCTGTCATACTTTATTTATGATGGAGGTTCAAGATTAGTAATTGTTGTTTAGTCTTTATCATGTCCAACTCTTTGTGACCCCATGGACTGTGGCACTCCAGGCTTCCCTGTCCCTCACAATCTCCTGGAGTTTGCTCAGACTCATGTCCTTTGAGTCGGTGATGCCATCCAACCTAATAATATACAGGTAGTAACTAATAGGACTAATAATATAGGACTTAATTTTCCCAGCAATGGCAAGGCTAAGGGAATAAAATAGGTGTCAGGCAGTTGTATTAGGCTTAGTATCTCTTAACAAATGGGAATTTGGAGAGTCTTCATTGTTTGAAGGCTGCTGACTCCAAGTGACTGTGATGAGAAAAAAAAAAAGGAGAGACATTCTTGGTGTCACACTGGAAGCTGTAAAAATAGGTGGGGAGTTTTGTGTGTTGGGGGGTAAGGAAATAGAACAAGCAGAAGATGGTGTACTTGAGATAAAATTGTAAGTTACATGGAAGTTCCTTACCTTGATCTATCTCACATATTATTATGGTAAATATATTTACCATAATTATTATTTTCGGTAAAGAAAAATCACAGGGAATAGGACATGAACACCATACCATTTATTGTTGGAATATATGGAGAGGTAAGGGGATGTGATAGCCTGTGTCATGGTGGGCTAAGGGCAGGAAGATGGCCAGTCTGGAGTACAGAGTGTAGTTCTTCATTTGAGTTGGATGAGCCTTACGGGTCAAAATGAAAAATAATGGCATTGGATAAGGCTGAATAAGGGAAAATAAATTGCAGTTGTACTGAATAAAGACCTTTATTGTCGGTCTATGACAAATAGAATATAAGGCAAAGGAGACTGGTGCAGTTTTGTGGGTACACTCAAGAATGAAATGATGCAATAGACCTTTGACATCGCTGCAATCATTCCCTTCTGTTCCAAATTGCAAATGAGTGAGTCTTGAGGGAATATTATTCTGAGAAACAGATAAAAAAGGCTTAGTCACCATCACCTGAGAAGGGCTGAGGGCACAACAGTATAGACATGCAGTAGTTTGCCAGCTCGGCCTTGTAGTCATCTGGGAGACTTCTTCAAAATTTTCAGATATCTGGTTCTCACTCTAAAGAATTCCTGATTCTATGGACCTAATGTGAGGCCTATGCTTTTGTAAAGCTCTAGAAACTATAACAAGGAATATACTTTGGGAACCAGTTTTCTGATTAAGGTAAAGTCTTAAACTGGGGTTCCGGATACCTGGTGTCTACTGCCAGATTCACCAAACTAGAGTCACTAGAACTGGCCACAGTAATAACAAAATGGGTTCTTCTGTTTCTCATGGGACATTTTGTGAAACTCTATGTGATCATGTGTGTGAAAAATAGGCTATGTGAAAGTAACTCTTTAAACTCTGTTTGCACTTTAGAATTAAGCAATTGGTCTCAAATTTTGTATGTAAAAAGATGTTTTCTCAGGTCTAGTGCAACAAGAAAAATTAGGGAAATCACAGTCTTAGAACTGAATAGGTGATATCTGCAATCTCTATGTTTTAAAAAAGATAATCTGAGAATGATGTGGAACTTTGGGGAATTAGAAATACAATAGCTCAAATAAAAAACCCATTGAAATATTTAAATATGTGTGTTATTTGGAAATAAAACAAAACAGACATAATGAGAAAAAGAGTAATGAAATTAGAGAATGAACTGAATATAAATTATGCCAAAAGGGTAAAAAATATGAAAAAGAACAATGCCGTAAAAGGAAAACAAGACAAGGAAAGGGCAAATATTTTCCAGTTGAAAAAGTTAACTGAGTACTCATCCCAATGGACACTGAAAACAAAACAAGCATCTAAAAATTTCCGAAGAATAGGATGTAGATTCACACGTAAGATGAATGAGGAATCAGATTGCTAGGAAAAGGGTGGCTGACTTCCTAACAGTGTTACTGGAAGATAAGACAATGGTACCACAAATATTTTGAAGTAAGTGATCTTCAATTTATAATGTTTTGCTCATAAAAACTGCAAATCAAATATAATGGTAGATTAAAGGTGTTTTCAGACATGCCAGCTCTCAAACATTTTCACTCCAACACAGTATTTTTATAAGTTATTGGAGGATGTTTTCCACTAAATCAAGAAAAAAAAAAAAAAAAAA
>SJYA01001196.1:624703-686380 GCA_006410615.1 Neotragus moschatus
TGGAGTTTCAGCTTCAGCATCATTCCTTCCAAAGAAATCCCAGGGCTCATCTCCTTGAGAATGGACTGGTTGGATCTCCTTGCAGTCCAAGGGACTCTCAAGAGTCTTCTCCAACACCACAGTTCAAAAGTATCAAGTCTTTGGTGCTCAGCCTTCTTCATAGTTCCACTCTGACATCCATACATGACCACAGGAAAAACCATAGCCTTGACTAGATGGACCTTAGTTGGCAAAGTAATGTCTCTGCTTTTGAATATGCTATCTAGGTTGGTCATAACTTTTCTTCCAAGGAATAAGCGTCTTTTGATTTCATGGCTGCAGTCACCATCTGCAGTGATTTTGGAGCACAGAAAAATAAAGTCTGACACTGTTTCCACTGTTTCCCCATCTATTTCCCATGAAGTGATGGGATAGGATACCATGATCTTCGTTTTCTGAATGTTGAGCTTTAAGCCAACTTTTTCACTCTCCACTTACTTTCACTTTCATCAAGAGGCTTTTTAGCTCCTCTTCACTTTCTGCCATAAGGGTGGTGTCATTGTATATCTGAGGTTATTGATATTTCTCTTGGCAGTCTTGATTCTAGCTTGTGTTTCTTCCAGTCCAGCATTTCTCATGANTGAATGTTGAGCTTTAAGCCAACTTTTTCACTCTCCACTTACTTTCACTTTCATCAAGAGGCTTTTTAGCTCCTCTTCACTTTCTGCCATAAGGGTGGTGTCATTGTATATCTGAGGTTATTGATATTTCTCTTGTCAGTCTTGATTCTAGCTTGTGTTTCTTCCAGTCCAGCATTTCTCATGAGGTACTCAGCATATAAGTTAAATAAGCAGGGTGACAATATACAGCCTTGATGTACTTCTTTTCCTATTTGAAACCAGTCTGTTGTTCCATGTCCAGTTCTAGAGGGAATGGTTAATCTCAGGCAAAAACAAAGTGGTATAGCCATAGTCTACATGACTGAGCACTGAACAATTGTCATATGATCTCACAATGAAAACACTGTGATATAACCATAAGGGGGAAGAGAAGAGAAAGTACAAGCTTATTTATTAAAATAGGACTAAAAAATCTAAATGTTGATTTTGATGAATTAAGGTATGTGAGTAAATACATGTAGTTCTAGAGAAATAGAGATATATTTTTAAAGATATAAGTTTAAAAGTTAAAAGTGGTTATCTCTAGGGAGAAGGATGTGGAAGATGTGAAATAGAGTGGCTGCTGCTGCTATTGTTGCTAAGTCGCTTCAGTTGTGTCCAACTCTATGCAACCCCATAGATGGCAGCCCACCAGGCTCCTCCGTCCATGGGATTTTCCAGGCAAGAGTACTGGAGTGGGGTGCCACTGCCTTCTCCAATAGAGTGACTAAGTGCCTTTTTACAAAACTATTAGTACATTTTGACTTTTCAAATTACATATATACATCTTTTCATCAAAATCATGATTTACTTAAAAATAAAAACATAAATTAGGGTTCAAAAAGATTTTAAAAAAATACATCAAGGCTACAAAAAATAAATGCTTGAGAGGGTGTGAAAGAAAGGGAACCATTACATAGTTTTGGTGGAAATATAAATTGGTGCAACCACTAAGAAGAACAGTGTGGAGTTACCTTAAAGAACTAAAAATAGAACTACTATATGATACAGCAGTCTAACTCCAGGCATATATCTGGAGAAAATCATAATTCAAAAGGATGCATGCCCCCAATGTTCATTGCAGCACTATTTACAATAGCCAAGACATGGAAGCAACCAAAATATCCAGTGACAGAAGAATGGATAAAGAAGATGTTGTACATATATACAATGGAATATCACTCAGCCACAAAAAAGAATAAAATAATGCCGTTTACAGCCACATGGATGGACCTAGATATAATCATACTAAGTGAAGTAAGTCAGAGAAAGACAGATATTATATGGTATCACTCGTGTGGAATCTAATTTTTTTAAAAAGTTAAAAATGAATGTATTTGCAAAATATAAGCAGAATTACAGATATTGAAAACAAACATGTTTACCAAATAGGAAACATAGGGGAAGAGGATAAATCAAGACTTGGGATGAACAGACGGACACTACTACACATTAATATAATGTAGGTGACCAATAAGAACCTATTCTACAGCACAGGGAACTCTACACAGTACTCTACGATAACCTATGTGGGGAAGGAATCTAAAAAAATAAATGTATATATATATATATAATAATCATTTTGCTATATACACCTGAACTAACAAAACATAAATCAATTATACTCAAAATTAAGATATTAAAATAATTAATTTTAAAAATACCTCAAGGAAATCTACCAATATTCCACCTTGCTTATCAGCTTGGGCCCAGGTTAGATGTGAACATAGAAGTTCCTTTTTCCACTCTCCTTTATTCCTTTGTAAGACCAGGCCAACGAGGGGAGACCTGAGGCTTACTCCAACTTCTCATTTCCCAAAGGAAATTTTTGCTAAGCTTATTTGTCCCCCTGCAACTGTCACCAGTTTCACAGCTTTGGAATCATCATCTCTTAAAATGCAGACATTCATGAGATTCTGTTCAAAGACTCTGACTCATGAGATCTGGGATATGTGGCTGCATCATTTTTTTCAAGCCTGTGAGATGAATATGATACAGGTAATCAAGGGATCCACTTAATGAAAACTTGCATGCAGGTATTGGGATATAAAATACTAATACTTTCAGAGATATATATTCATTTATTCATCCACCCAGTATTTATTTGAGCTCATTTTAGCTTCAGACAATATACTAGGAGTTATCAAGGAGATGATACATACTCTCGAGAAATTCATAATTTAGTCAAAAATGGTAGGGTGAATCCTATCTCCTGTGACAGGATCTCTGAGGTTGGTGTGAAAGAAATATGGGAGCAGAGAGAGCCTTCCACCTAATAAACTACCTCAGTCTAAAGTCAGCTGTGACATTAGTCACAACTCCTTCATTATGAAGAACTAACTTGGGAATCACACAGACCTGATTTGAACCCCAAATCTTCCCATTCCTAGGGTGTCACAAAACCTTAGGGAAATCTGATACTTGGATGCCATAATACCTTATCTTGCAAGTGTAGATAATTTGGAACCAATCATATGTTGAAGACAGTGCCAGATCCACAGTAGGTCCTCAGTTTAGTTCAGTCACACAGTCGTGTCCAACTCTTCACAACCCCATGAATTGCAGCATGCCAGGCCTCCCTGTCCATCACTAACAACTGGAGTCCACCCAAACTCATGTCCATCAAGTCGGTGATGACATCCAGCCATCTCATCCTCTGTCATCCCCTTCTCCTCCTGCCCCCAATCTCTCCCAACATCAGAGTCTTTTCCAATGAGTCAACACTTTGCGTGAAGTGGGCAAAGTATTGGAGTTTCAGCTTTAGCATCAGTCCTTCCAAAGAACAGCCAGGACTGATCTCCTTCAGAATGGATTGGTTGGATCTCCTTGCAGTCCAAGGGACTCTCAAGAGTCTTCTCCAACACCACAGTTCAAAAGCATCAATTCTTCAGGGCTCAGCCTTCTTCACAGTCCAACTCTCACATCCATACATGAACACTGGAAAAACCATAGCTTCACTAGATGGACCTTAGTCGGCAAAATAATGTCTCTGCTTTTCAATATGCTATCTAGCTTGGTCATAACTTTCCTTCCAAGGAGTAAGTGTCTTTTAATTTCAGGGCTGCAATCACCATCTGCAGTAATTTTGGAGCCCCCCCTAAAATGAAGTCTGACACTGTTTCCACTGTTTCCCCATCTATTTGTCATGAAGTGATGGGACCGGATGCCATGATCTTCATTTTCTGAATGTTGAGCTTTAAGCCAGCTTTTTCACTCTCCACTTTCACTTTCATCAAGAAGCTGTTTAGTTCCTCTTCATTTTCTGCCATAAAGCTGGTGTCATCTGTATATCTGAGGTTATTGATATTTCTCCTGGCAATCTTGATTCCAGCTTGTGTTTCTTTCAGTCCAACGTTTCTCATGATGTACTCTGCATATAAGATAAATAAGCAGGGTGACAATATACAGCCTTGACGTCCTCCTTTTCCTATTTGGAACCAGTCTGTTGTTCCATATCCAGTTCTAACTGTTGCTTCCTGACCTGCATATAGGTTCCTCAAGAGGCAGGTCAGGTGGTCTGGTATTCCCATCTCTTTCAGAATTTTCCACAGTTTATTGTGATCCACACAGTCAAAAGCATTGGCATAGTCAATAAAGCAGAAATAGATGTTTTTCTGGAACTCTCTTGCCTTTTTCATGATCCAGCAGATGTTGGCAATTTGATCTCTGGTTCCGCTGCCTTTTCTAAAACCAGCTTGAACATCTGGAAGTTCACGGTTCATGTATCGCTGAAGCCTGGCTTGGAAAATTTTGAGCATTACCTTATTAACGTGTGAGATGAGTCAAACTGTGTGGTAGTTTAAGCATTCTTTGGCATTGCCTTTCTTTGGGATTGGAATGAAAATTTACCTTTTTCCAGTCCTGTGGCCACTGCTGACATTTTTGCTGGGGTATTGAGTGCAGCCCTTTCACAGCATCATCTTCCAGGATTTGAAATAGCTCAACTGGAATTCCATAACCTCCAATAGCTTTGTTCATAGTGATGCTTTCTAAGGCCCACTTGACTTCACATTCCAGAATGTCTGGCTCTAGGTGATCACACCATCATGATTATCCGGGTCTTGAAGATCTCTTTTGTATAGTTCTTCTGTGTATTCTTGCCACCTCTTCTTAATATCTTCTGCTTCTGTTAGGTCCATAGCATTTCTGTCCTTTATCGAGCCCATCTTTGCATGAAATATTCCCTTGTTATCTCTAATTTTCTTGAAGAGATCTCTAGTCTTTCCCATTCTGTTGTTTTCTTCTGTTTCTTTGCATTAATCACTGAGGAAGGCTTTCTAATCTCTTCTTGCTATTCTTTGGAGCTCTGCATTCAGAGGCTTATATCTTTCCTTTTCTCCTTTGCTTTTCACTTCTATTCTTTTCACAGATATTTGTAAGGCCTCCCCAGACAGCCATTTTGCTTTTTTGCATTTCTTTTCATGGGGATGGTCTTGATCCCTGTCTCCTGTACAATGTCATGAACCTCATTCCATCATTCATCAGACACTCTCTCTATCAGATCTAGTCCCTTAAATCTATTTCTGACTTCCACTGTATACTAATAAGGGATTTGATTTAGGTCATACCTGAATGGTCTAGTGGTTTTCCCTACTTTGTTCAATTTAAGTCTGAATTTGGCAATGAGGAGTTCATGGTCTGAGCCACAGTCAGCCCCTCATCTTGTTTTTGCTGACTGTATAGAGCTTCTCCATCTTTGGCTGCAAAGAATATAATCAATCTGATTTTGGTGTTGACCATCTGGTGATGTCCATGTGTAGAGCCTTTTCTTGTGCTGTTGGAAGAGGGTGTTTGCTATGACCAGCGCATTCTCTTGGCAAAACTCTATTAGTTTTTGTCCTGCTTCATTCCATATTCTAAGGCCAAATTTGCCTGTTACTCCAGGTGTTTCTTGATTTCCTACTTTTGCATTCCAGTCCCCTATAATGAAAAGGGCATCTTTTTTGGGTGTTAGTTCTGAGAGGTCTTGTAGGTCTTCATAGAACCATTCCACTTCAGCTTCTTCAGCATTACTGGTTGGGGCATAGGCTTGGATTACTGTGATACTGAATGGTTTGTCTTGGAACTGAACAGAATTCATTCTGTCGTTTTTGAGATTGTATCCAAGTACTGCATTTTGGACTCTTTCGCTGACCATGATGGCTACTCCATTTCTTCTAAGGGATTCCTGCCCACAGTAGTAGATATAATGGTCATCTGAGTTAAATTTACCCATTCCAGTTCATTTTAGTCCTCAGTTCAGTTCACTCACTCAGTTGTGTCCAACTCTTTGCGACCCCATTAATCACCCTATCCATCACCAACTCCAGGAGTTCACTGAGACTCACGCCCATCAAGTCATTGATGCCATTCAGCCATCTCATCCTCTGTTGTCCCCTTCTCCTGCCCCCAATCCCTCTCAGCATCAAAGTCTTTTCCAAATAGTCAACTCTTCACATGAGGTGGCCAAAATACTGGAGTTTCAGCTTTAGCATCATTCCTTCCAAAGAAATCCCAGGGCTGATGTCCTTCAGAAAGGACCGGTTGGATCTCCTTGCAGTCCAAGGGACTCTCAAGAGTCTTCTCCAACACCACAGTTCAAAAGCATCAATTCTTTGGCGCTCAGCCTTCTTCACAGTCCAACTCTCACATCCATACATGACTACTGGAAAAACCATAGCCTTGACTAGACGGACCTTAGTCGGCAAAGTAATATCTCTGCGTTTGAATATGCTATCTAGGTTGGTCATAATTTTTCTTCTAAGGAGTAAGTGTCTTTTAATTTCATGGCTGCAGTCACCATCTGTTTGTTGAGACAAAGTATTTGAATTACCTACAACAATCACATGCACTTAAGAAATGTCTGACCTGAACAGTACACATGTTTTTCCACCCTTTGAAAGGACTTAGAGAGAGAGAGAGAGCGAGAGAGAGAGTGTGTGTAAGTGTGAAAGCACAAACTCACAAATCAGTATACCTCTGAAACTCAGAGTCTTGCAGAGGGAGACCCAGGTCATGGCAAAAAGCAGAATTCATTGTTTAGGATTGAAGTTCAAGTTACAGTGGACCAGGGCCATTTCTCACCTTTCTTGCGATGAGCCTTTTCCTTTCCCTTTCTCCTTAGTTCAGTTCAATTCAGTTTAGTCGATCAGTTATTTCCAACTCTTCATGACCCCATGGACTGTAGCATACCAGGCTTCCCCGTTCATCACCAATTCCGAGAGCTTGCTCAAACTCATGTCCATTGAGTCAGTGATGCCATCCAACCATCTCATCCTCTGTTGTCCCCTTCTCCTCCTGCCTTCAATCTTTCCCAGCATCAGGGTCTTTTCCAGTGAGTCAGCTCTTCATATCAGGTTGACAAAATATTGGAGCTTCAGCTTCATCATCAGTCCTTCCAATGAATATTCAGGGTTGATTTCCTTTAGGATTGACTGATTTGATCTCCTTCTCAAGAGACTTATCCAACACCACAGTTCAAAAAACATCAATTCTTTGGTGCTCAACTTTCTTTATAGTCCAGCTCACCTCCATACACGACTACTGGAAAAACCATAGCTTTGACTCTATAGGCCTTTGTCAGAAAGTAATGTCTGTGTTTTATAATATGCTGTCTAGGTTGGTCATAGCTTTTCTTCCAAGAAGCAAGCATCTTTTAATTTCGTGGCTGCCGTCACCATCTGCAGTGGTTTTCAGATAGTAATTCATTTTGTATGTTTATAACTAGACTCTGATGCTTCCAGCTTGATTATTAGGCTAAATGGTATAAAGAATATGATTGAAGAACAGGATTTCAGTCCAAACAAGATTACAGCCCAATCTTTTCATATTTAAGTGGGAAGTTTGAACAAGGATAAGGTTTTCTGAGTGCCTTCCAGGGTTGGATAAAAGCTGTTGAAGTAGGGAATGACATGGAAATTTGTAGTAAGCAGTCCAAACAGGAAAGCCAATCTACACTGCTCTACCTGAGAGAAGAATGGGTAGAGTGGGTTGGCCTACACCATTTTCCCTAGCCCCAGCCTCTCTGAGAGGGAGCTCCTGGCTGTGAGGATGTTCTGCGGAGGAAGAGGACAGGATGCTTGGGGGTCAGCCTGCACGGTACGGTGGTCCTCAGTTGAAGAACTGAGAGGATATGGAACCAAAGCCATGTTGGTGGACTAGGGGCATGGGCAGAAGACTCATTCCCTGTTTTCACATACACACAGGCACAGGCCTCTCTCTCACAAAGACTTGGGTCTGGCTGCAGCTGCCTGCTGCCTGGGAGGTATACTTGGCTCTGTAAATCTCAAAGGGGGCCAGGGTGGGCCTCAGATGAGAGAAGAAGGGAATCTGGCGGCTTCAGGCTGGCAAAGCAGACTGCGGTTCCCTTCCAGGTCAGTCCAATGTTAAATACTCCGTACCACAGGAGTTTGTTCAGTCTGACCACAGAAGGGAAGGAAGCCGATGTTCAAAGCCAAAACCATATTCAAGAAAAAAGACTGGATACATAGAGATGTGTAAAGAAGAGGCAAGACAGCCTGGTAGAAAGATTTGGGATTTTACTTTTAGGTGACTCCTGGCTCTTTGACTTTCCATCACCTCAGAAAGCTGTCCAACTCACCTGAGCTTCCCTGAGTTTCCTTCTCTGAAAACTGATAGCTGATGATGCCTGTTGTGCAAGTCACTGTGAATAGAATGCTCAGTGCAAATCCAGTACCAATGAGCCCAGCATGAAAACAAGTGTGTGTTTGGATGAGAATCTGCATTATAAAAGACAGTGGAGCTGGGCTCTTTTTCTATCAAGTGGTCTTTTTCCAGCAGTGCTCACAATGTTGTATTACTGGAGTCATGCTAAAATCAGAGGGGCTTGGAAGGTGGGAGAGAGGCAAGAAAAGAGGAAGTGGAGTGATCCAATTAGTTATAAACTGCAGACTTCTTATTGTTCCCCAGTTGGCTGAGGTTCTTGCAACCTGAACTGTGTGTTCTCCTTTTTGTCTCTCATATGCTTGGCATGGACTCGCCAGTGGGTTAGTGTTAACTGACTTACAGAGTGAATGGGTGAACAAATAAAGCATACTCAACCTACCCTTGTTGTTGCTAATAATTGGGCGTCACCAGATCACAGGACACACAAGCAGAAGAGAAACTAACTGTAGTGTAAAGTTGGAGAATCTAAACACCAAAGACTTGAGATACGCAATATTAACTATAAAAACCCTGTCCTTGACACCAGGCTTAGAATCTCAGCTGGCCATGGCTTTGGGGCATGGATTTAATCTCTGTGTGCCTCAGTTGCCTAAACTGTATCATGGGGGTAAGTATAGCACTTGCCTCATTGGTTGAGGAATAAATAAATCACTCTCTGAAGTGCATAGAATGGTGTCTGGCATGAAGCAAGTGCTGAATAATTGTTACCTGTTATTTTAAACTTCTGAGCATGGCATTCTGTGTACTATTCACCCATACTGTAACACTTACACATTTTTTCCAGATACCCCTAAAAATATTAAAGCTGTAAAGCAATAAGTAAAAGTAATAAATTTCTTACTAAAAACTTACATATAAATTAATGAGCAGACCTCAAACTGCCACATTTTTAGGTTTGATACACATTCATGAAGCCAGCTGAAAAATGATCCCTGGTCCCTGGTTATCAGAGAAAATTCAATCCCCAAATTAAATTATCCTAGTTTTCCCCACCACAGAGTGTAATGGTAGACAGGAAGGTAGTTTGTCCTTGCTTTCTTTCAATTTGATTGCAGTCTTCTTATGGAGTTTTTACTGGCTCTCCTCTGTGGTGGGTCCCAAGGACTAGTTTTGGGTCACAGCTCCAAACCAAGTTCTCCAAATTCAACAGAGGGAAAACATACAGTTTGATGTTTAAACATAAAATAAATGTGTTTGGTTTTATTCAATGGAGACAGCATTTGGGCACTCAATGGGAAGAAACAGTGGGTACAGATTAAACTGTGGGGAATTAAATTGTGTGGCATGTTTGGACTTGGGGAGATGGCTGGTGTGACTGGGACACACAGACAGGAGGCCAGGTTCATCTCTGAAAGGACTTCAGATCCTTCCATGACACCAACCACACAAAGGAGAAAAGGGCACGGGCTCCTCGGGACATCTATTCCAGGATTTGCTTGGAATGCAGCTTAGATAGAGAAGTGGAGTGGCTGGCCAGAACCAGGAACTCTACTCATTCTTGAGAGGAAACAGGTGGGGTGGGATGATGCCTTAATCAAGTGGAGCCCAAAGCCACCAGGTGGAGGAGGCTCAGTTCTCTGAAGTGAATCTATGCCACCCACCTTGAAGAGAGGGCTGGTGTCAGACTTTTAAGGGAAAAGATATGTTTTTCTCTTTGTGCAAATACTTGGCTCAAAGCTCATTATCTTCTTAGTGCAGCTTATACACACCCAGAGATTCAGTCCCCAGACCTGGCTGGCTTCATGGGGACATGGCCATTAAAGAAAGAAGATTCCTTACAGGTTTTGAAAATATCCTCACATCACTAATGTTTGAAAATGCACAACTATGGGTGCATTTATTAATTTCTTTAGTTTAAAGAGTTTTAATACAAAACTTAAGGGTCATCTAACCAACCTCCACATTTGATTGCAATTCCTCACTAGCAGGAAGCTGTTGGTTTCTTGGAACATGCACGGCCTGTGGAATCAAACTAACCTGAGTTGGAAACCCAGTTACACCCTTAAATGGTTCTTTTTTTTTGGTTCTTAATCCCTCTGAGACTCAGTTTCCTAATGGGTAAAGGGAGAATAGTAATAGCCTATTTAATTGGGTTTTTTTTTGTTTGTTTTTTTGTGTGTGTGTGTCTGTGAAGATGAGATATTTTTATGTAGCACAGGAAGAACCTAGCAGAATACCTGGCACATAGTAACCAGTCAATAATTAACTAGAACTTTGAGATCAAGTGAAGTGTTTCATGGTATGCGCATTTCATAATCCCCCTTTTGATATTTTTGGGGTCCATAAAATTTCCATGGAACCATTGGAGAAAAACTCTTCAGAGCTCCTTTCCAGACTGGCATGGAGCCTTGGCGGGTTACCATCACCTCTCTTTAAGAACCACCCTGATCTCTGGGCTCAGCCTGTGGAAAGTCTGCAGTGAACAGAGCAGAGATCCTGGGGAGAGTGGGCAGTGTTTCACTGACATCTTAAGTTGCATGCTGGGAAAATGAGAAAATAACTGTGCATTCCTGGCTTCTCCCTCAGACTGCCAGCCACCCTCCCCGAGTTCTTTTATTTAGAAACTTTGTTCATTGTCTTCTGGTTTCTCATCATGTCTGGTTTTCACCACCTGGCTGTTGATGATGTGTGCATCTGAACAATTATTTGTATGTTAATGACCTCCAGGACCTTGGTGGCTAGTAATTAAATATTGCTAACTATAGGATTGTGTGACACCTCCACTCCTGGTGAAAAGATCTGGGAACAACACTGCTCCACATGCTCTCATACCTGTCCCTGGCCCTAGAATCTGCTGATTTTTTCCTGGGTTAGAAATGTCAGGTCACCTGATATGCCCCTGGAGTTCTTTCAGTAAGGATTGGTTTTCTTGAGGGAAAAACTGGCCATGATCTGGAATGTTTTTGTTAAAGGTATTTACTATAGAGCTCAAGCACGCCCTTATCTGGAGGGAAGCTGAGATATATATACATGTATTTCAGAAATCATTTTATTCCCCCAGCTTCAAACCTCTCTTCTCTGTTTCCTTAAAAACTCTCCAAAGATAAATTCATGAGAACCCATCTTCAAGAGATGTTTATTGTCTATGATTTACAAAATACATTCAAACAGGTGTAGAACTAGTGCGGGGTTTGGACTCAGACCACGGATTAAATCCTAGGTCTCCCCTAAATAGTTACATGAATGTGAGCACACTATCTAAAATTTCTGAACCTCTGTTCCTTTGATTAGCACTCCAATTTGAAACACAAATGTGTGGTTAAACTATTAAATACACATAAATAAAGCAGGTAACAAGAGACTTTAAATTGTAGCTCCTTGGCTTGTTATCGTTTCCTTTATTGATTCATTCTAGTTTTGTTTTTGATCTTTACAGGAGCACAGTTGATTTGCAATATTGTGTTTGTGCTATATCTCAAAGTGAATCAGTTATACATCTACATGTATCCATTCTTTTTTAGACTCTTTTCCCATATAGGTCCTTACAGAGTATTGAGTACAGCTCCCTGCGCTATAGAGTAGGTTTCTATTAGTTATCTATTTTATGTATGTGCTTGCACTTAGTCACTCAGTTGTGTCTGACTCTTTGCATCCCCATAGACTGTAGCCGGCCAAGCTCCTCTGTCTATGGAGATTTCCAGGCAAGAGTATTGGAGTTGAGTGGGTTGCCGGTTCCTCCTCCAGGGGATCTTCCCAACCCAGGGACCAAACCCATGTCTCCTGCATTGGCAAGCAGATTCTTTACCACTGAGCCATCTGGGAAGCATTTTACATATAGTAGTATGTATATGTCAATGATACATCTCAGTTTTGAAAAATACACACACACACACACACACACACACACATGTATACCATTTACATGAAGCAATTAAACAAAATATCTCAGAGAATCAAGAATTCTGTCTGAAAGCTACTTTCTTCCTGGCAAAGGGCAAATAGATCTATAGAGTGTCCTCTGTTGGAAGAAGGAGCATTTGTTTCGCATCATTTCTGGGTTTCACCACTTTGCAAGTCCAATACTAGCAGAAATTAACGCAATGGCAAACAGAAAGGATTACAGCAATAACAATTACACAATGCACTTTCAAAGTTGAATTTTGAGCCTTGCAGATGTAGCCTAGAGGTCAGTGAGCCCTGTTGCCAAAACTGCCTTTACAAGACTTGGGAATAATCATCTGCTATTCCGTGAAGAACATGACTGAAGGATCGAGGGTCCTTACTATTGACTGTGACTTTGGACCATCTGAGAAGTACAGTCACTTTCTCCATTTAAATGCAGGAAGAAATGTGGGTGGGGGTGAGTACTATTATTCAATCTCAGTCCATTGGTTAGAATTCATAGGCACATACAAGGTTAATTACTGAAGGTCTAACCTAATTTCAGAGAAATGTTATACTATTGGAGAAACAAAGATTATAGATCTAACCCACTCAATTTTCTATCTAAAAGGATATCTCCCAAAGCCATAGGCCTTTGCAAGGAGATGATGATGGCTTTCTGGGGGTTCCCTATACTCCCAACCAGGCTCTCCTGCCTTATGGTTTGTGCTCACACTCCACATGCCCACTTTGCAAGGCTCTGTTCCAACAGTTCCCTAGAGAAATTACCATTTCTTCCATAGCACAAAGCTTTTCTGCTTTTTGAGTACCTTGGGCTTTAGTGAGGGGGGAATTACTTCTTGCTGTCCTCCAAAGTGGGAGCAGGACAAAGAAGGTTGGACTTTAGTCCTGTGAGTGAGTTTAAGAGTGAAGTGAGTGAAGTCGTTCAGTCACATCCGACTCTTTGCGAACCTGTGGACTGCAGCCTACCAGGCTCCTTTGTCCATGGGATTCTTCAGGCAAGAATACTGGAGTGGGTTGCCATTTCCTTCTCCAGGTTATCTTCCTGACCCAGGGATCAAACCCCAGTCTCCCGCATTGCAGGCAGATGCTTCCCCTCTGAGCCACAAGGGAAGCCACCTGAGGGTAAGTTCAGTTCAGTCCAGTTCAGTTGCTCAGTGGTGTCCAACTCTTAGTGACCCCATGGACTGCAGCACACCAGGCCTTCCTGTCCATCACCAGTTCAAACTCATGTCCATTGAGTCGATGATACCATCCAACCATCTCATCCTCTGTTGTCTCCTTCTCCTCTCACCTTCAATCTTTCACAGCATCAGGGTCTTTTCAAATGAGTCAGTTCTTTGCATCAAGTGGCCAAAGTATTGGAGTGAGGGTAAGCATGGATGCAAATTCACATTTCTTTTCAAACTTTCCAACAGGTACATGCTGGCTTCCTTACTAGTGGAGCTATCAAATATTTTCTCAAAGGTAAATTTTTTTTTTCTGGAAGTCAAGACCCTCTATATTGATAAAATAATATTTCTTCTCTTATCAAAGCACAGGACTTGTTCTTTGAAACAACGATCTTCATCTTTTGCCTGGAATGGTGTATGTTTCTCCCTTCTGACCTTGAGTCAGTATGACCTGATGGTACAGTGATAAATTAATTTGATGAATACTCTCCCTGTTTAATCAAGGCTTGGAACCAGTTTCTGTTGTTTTTTTTTTTTTTTGTAATGAAGAGTCGTATTGTGGTGTTGTCACCTACTCCATTCTCAATTTCCAATACAAGGTTAACTTTTGATTAGATATGTTACCTCTTAGACAAAAAATTGATTGGTTCTAGGGAGGGAGTTAGTAGAGATCAGAAGGGAAGTAGACTTGTAGGTCAGAGATGATTAACATATAATGTAAAATCCAAACTATCAAATTTTTTCACTGTACTATTATCATATCTGTACTATTCAAGAAAAATCAGAAAGTTGATTTTGGCCAAAGATCTAAGAGAGCCTAATTCTTATTCTGGAGTATAAGATATGGTAGCACTTCTGATCAGGCAAATCTTTTTGGTGGAATTTCATTGTTAGCCCTGAGGGTTTAGAAATGATGGTAAGTAAGGATCTTTAATTACAGTTCAGTCTTGAGTTGCAGAACTAAGATATGAGATGGACTGATTCCAGTTAAGAGTTTAACCAATACTTTAGAAGATGAGATTGATAGTTAAGGATAGATTCTCATTGTATTGATGACTTTATGATTTTTTTTCCATGTATACACATACATTTAAGCACTAAGTAGCTATTTGGAAGAGAAGGAAATGGCAACCCACTCCAGTATTCTTGCCTGGAGAATCCCACGGATGGGGGAATCCTGGTGAGCTGCCATCTATGGGGTCGCACAGAGTTGGACACGGCTGAAGCGACTTAGCAGCAGCAGCAGCTATTTGGAGAGGCAGTAAAGCACCCAAATTGGGTTGGCCAGATCTCGATTCAAATCCCAGTCTTGCCATTTACTAGTTACTAGTAAATTTACTAGTTGGGTATTTTAGTCATTGAAGCTTTTTTTTTTTTTTTTTTAACATATCAACAATGGAGATAACACTGAGATTTTTTTAAAGGTTTAGTAAAGTAATGTACACAAAGTACTCACTACAGTGAGTGCCATGCTATGTTTAGGGTAAATGGCAAGTACATCTACACTTTCAATAAGTCAAACATACAGTTAATTCAATAGAGTGGGATAAGTCATTGACAAGAACACATTTAATGTCTCAAACTGAAGGAAATAAGCTTTGCAGTTATTCTTCAGGAGATTCCAGAGTCAGATGGATCCTTCTGACAATTATATCTCAGATCGTGATGTCTGGAGTGGGAAGACCAAGTCATGGGTCCCTTATTGAGAACTAAGCTTAAATGGATATTGTCAGTTTTGGTTACACTTTATCTAAAAACAGTCTCTAAAATTTTTTCAGAACATTGAATGTAGGTCAGTAACATGAGACAATCCTCTCTTGGGTCTCTCGTGTTTCTGCGTGTTTTGCATGCAGAGACACTGATAGCCTTGGCTCTGAACCCTGTTTACAAAGATGTTTGTATAGTGAGCAGTCTCAGAAGATACAGAAGCTCACTGCTGAGTGAGGGGCACGTTTCCTTACAGTTCAGTGTAATAAACATGACGTTCCCTCCAGACCATGCCTAGAGGGCAGGCATGCCTACCGCCCATTATAAAACATGAGCGTTCCCTGAGATCAGGGTTCCTTTTCTGTAATACAGTCCACTGGGCCCATCTATATCATTCTGTGATATCTGAGGTTCAGGAGAACTGTTACGGATATATTGTTCTCGACCTCGATATGTGCTACAAATAACAGAGTTCTTTGTTTCTGACTCAGAGTGAATCTTGTGTATTCTGCCAGTATTCCTAAAACTGTGGCAGGCTAAGTTGTTAGCTTGCCATAGAGTGAAATCTCAGATCCTTCACGATTTTTGACAAGTAATAATGAAGTCAACTACTCATTTTCCCAAGGTGAATACGCAAGGACTTTATCTTTCTACAAAATGCTTTAGATACACCATTCTGTAAAGTTTTTTTTCTAATATTAAAAGGTCATCCCACATTAGTCACCATGAAGGGACTAATGCATGAGATGCATGAATACAATAGAAGACTTAGTGGGCAGGACTCTTCTACCGCTTAACTCAAATCTATGTAGCTGTTATTCGAGTCACCTTTGTAGGTTACTGGGCTTCTGTTCTACAAATTATAACACTGCGATTTCAGATGGGACCGGAATGACCAGAAAGAATTTATGAAACTTCCAAATGCATATTTATTATGAAGGCAAGGATAATAAATTGGAAGAAAGTGTCAAAGCACAGTTGATCCCAAGCAACTCTTTAGCTAATGAGGAAGGAGTAGAAGCTGTGGCTTGATCCTGAGATTAACATAGAAGGTTGAAATATGGGTGCTGTTACTAATGCCACAGAGGGGAAAATTTTTTTCTGAAGAACAGTAAATGGGAGCAGGGAATAGCTATAGAATTATGAGATTCAATTTTATAATGATATTTGGTAACGTAGAAGGCCACAAAGCTAGCTTGTACCCTGTACTGTATATAGCTTCTGACAGTCACTTCCTACTGTGCTTTGTAGAACAATTAGGCCTGTATTTTCCCTGAGCACACAAATATCTTTCTACCATTAACGGTTTCGCTACATTCTATGTACAGAAGCCAATACTTGTGAATGTTTTTCTGGTAGAGTGTTATTTACATTCAGTTGTTACGTTTTTGATGGTTTCAGATGGTATAGACATCTTAAAGCTCTATGACAGCCTAATGTAACTACCAAGGTAGAAAAAATCAACAGTAGCAAGGAGGTGTAACATAAGCGAGGAGTTCTACCTGAAGACCATTTGCCCTGAAAGTGGAAAAAATATTTACTTGGGGTCTAGCTCAATATTGCTTAGCAGTGTGGCTGTATTTTACAGAGTTTTCAAAATCATTCTGAAGGGTTTTTCTCAGATCAAAATAATGTGAAGATCCTCCCCATGTCCTTCAAGGATCCTCACCTCCACAGCAAAGGTTGCCTGAACTGAAGACAAATAAATGATTCTAATTAGAGCTCTAGGGAGACTGAAAAGCAATTGTCTGAAATTATTACTCAACTTCATGAGCTCATTAATGGGCATCTCTCTGTCTGCATGATTGGAGAAGAGCAGCAAGTTCGTTTTGGCCAAGCAGGCCTAGACCTGAGAGACTTCATATTCTGTAATAGAACATTACCTATTATTACAATTAGGCATGCTTGAGTTCAAGCAACAGACCTACTCTGGGTAATGTCAGAAACAAAATAAACAAATTTATTGAAGGCTGTGGGACTGTGGGAGAAAAAGCTCAAGTATAAGACCAGTCCTTAGAATGGAGAAGAAGCATGGACGCTTTTGGGATCTAACGCACAACTTGTGGAGAAACTCTTCAAAGTCAAAATGTCAAGATGTCAGGATGAAGGAGAGCTAGCCATTTGAACATCCTCACAACATTCTTTGTAACATTCTTGTAACACTTTGCTTATGATTCAGATTTCAAGGAAAGAGAACCTGGTTGGTTTAATTTGAGTCAAACACATATTTGTTCACAGGTAGTATGTAAGATGGCACCTCACTCCAGTACTTTTGCCTGGAAAATCCCATGGACGGAGGAGCCTGGTGGGCTTCAGTCCATGGGGTCACTAAGAGTCGGACATGACTGAGTGACTTCACTTTCACTTTTCACTTTCATGCACTGGAGAAGGAAATGGCAACCCACTCCAGTGTTCTTGCCTGGAGAATCCCAGGGATGGGGGAGCCTGGTGGGCTGCCGTCTATGGGGTCACACAGAGTTGGACACAACTGAAGTGACTTAATAGCAGTATGTATGAAGTTGAAAGCTTCACAAGGCTACAGTCAGTGAAAGATTCATTCCTCCCAAAAGCTGTCAGGAAGATGGTACCAGGGACATGAAGAAGGGATGCTGAGTAGGTAGCAACAGCAGATACTCATCTCATCTAGGAAGATATAATGCAAAGAGGAATTAAAGAGCCCCTTGATGAAAGTGAAAAAGGAGGATGAAAAGGCTGATTTAAAGCTAACATTCAAAAAACTAAGATCATGGCATCCTGTCTCATCACTTCATGGCAAATAGATGGGGAAACAGTGACAGACTTTTTTTCTTGGGCTCAAAAATCAGATGGTGACTGAAGCCATGGAATTAAAAGATGCTTGCTCCTTGGAAGAAAAGCTATGTCCAACCTAGACAATATATTAAAAAGCAGAGACGTTACTTTGCCAACAAAGGTCCATATAGTCAAAGCTATGGTTTTCCAGTAGTCATGTATGGATGTGAGAGCTGGACAATAAAAAGGCTGAACTCCAAAGAATTGATGCTTTTGAACTGTGGTGTTGGAGAAGACTCTTGAGAGTCCCTTGAACTGCAAGGAGATCAAACCAGACAATCCTAAAGGAAATTAGTACTGAATATTCATCAGAAGGACTGATGCTGAAGCTGAAGTACCAATATTTTGGCCACATGATGCAAAGAGTTGACTCACTGGAAAAGACCCTGATGCTGGGAAAGAATGAAGGTAGGAGAAGGAGATGACAAAGGATGAGATGGTTGGATGGCATCACTGATCCAATGGACATGAGTTAGAGCAAACTCCAGGAGATTGTGAAGGACAGGGAGGCCTGGCATGCTGTAGTTCATAGGTCGCAAAGAGAAGGCTAAGTGACTGAACAAGAACAGGAAGATATGAACCACGATGCCATGCATTTTGGAGCATCTGAGAGCTTGGCATCTTTTCAAGAGATCTAAGGAAAGTGTCAGAGTCCTTAAAACTTGAACTACAAAGTCCGTGCAAGAACCACAAACATTGATGACAGAATGAGCTGAAGCCTTGGCCCAAACTGTTGAATCATCTATTTCTCTTTCTCAACTTTCTTTATCCTTGAAAAATAAAGAGGAATGCTTTTTAGCAACCTGCACTCTTAAAAGTAGGAACTGTATCCATGGAATGGACAGCTTCAGACTAACAGTTGTAGCATTCAAAAAGTTCTGTGTAAAATTTTAATTTTCAGTGTTTTTTTTTTTTTTTTTTAGTGAATTATGGATTCCATTGAGTAGCCCAGGGATACTTTTTTTAGCCCAGATTTCCTGAATTTCCAAAGTGTGGTCTTTGGGTAAAGCTGATTCTCTTGTGTGTTCATATTTTATACACAATGGAAATACTTGAGAAGGAAGAAGCCAAGAGGGTGAGTAAGAGTGGTAAAGCTAACTGAAATGCAGTTAAAAAAAGAAAATGCTAGAGCAACTTAATGGCTACAGTTTCAGAAGACCATTCTGAGTAATAACATGGGATGACAAACAGGAATTATGGTGCCTCAATCTTTGGTTCTCAACTTAGAGAAGCCATATAAATGTCGTTTATACTTCTCTCAAAGTTGCAACTTCAGGGCTGAGAAGACAGAAGACTCAGATATTAGTGGATAGATGAAAATATTCCGTTCATTGAACACTTACTGAGTGTTGGACATTCCTTTATGGCTTCATAGTTCAGTGCAGTAACCCCTAGTTATATGTGGGTATTGAGCACCTGAAAGGGGGCTGGTATGACTAAGACATTGAGTTTGTTATTTTATTTAGTTTCATTTTAAATTTAAAGCACTGATACTTGATTTGATTTTGGAAAGCTTAAGTACTTCTAGAAAAACTTTGGTATGTGAACCTGTTTTTATTTCATGTGAGTTTAAAGAAATACAAATATAGGTGAAGTGTTTTCTATTAGAAATTAATGTCTGAATTGAGATTTGTTGTAAGTATAAAGGACACATTGGCTTTTGAAGATTTAACAGGAAAATGAATGTAAAATACTGCCTTAACATAAGTTTTTCTATTGATTAGGTCCAGAAATGATATTTCAAATATACTGGAGTAAATATAATTTGCTGTTGTCATTACAGTTTCCTTTGTTAAAAATGTGGTTACTAGAAATTTTAAAATCACATAGATGGCTTGCAGTATCTTTTTATTGGAGAATGCAGCTCTAGGGCCTTTAATAGATGCCATTCTACAAAATCATTTCAATAACTGAGTGAAACAGGCTCTACTCTTCCCACTTTTACAGGAAAAGCAACTGAATGAAGCTCAGAACATTATTTAACTCTTTGGGGGTTACAGAGTTTGTGAGGGAAAGCCAGGATTTCAGGCCAGGTGGGTTCAGTTCTTTTTCTCTGTACTCTGTCTAGTTATCTGTTCCTTGATATTTCTTCTCGGGAAGCCAGGGAGAGCTCTAGGGCCTTCTATGTGACTTCTTCATAGTAAATAAAGCTTTGGTAAGTCATCTACGCGGAAGAGGCAGACTGAAAACAAGATTCTACCTTCTTCAAATGGGGACAGGAAGATGATTTGAGTTCTTACAAAGTGAATGAACAAAGCCCATGTACACGACCAAACAGAGGTTTACAAAGTAAGCCTAAAACTTGTTTGAAATAGCAGAGTGAAATTTGCTTAGCCAAAGGGCATGGATTACACAATTTAAAAGTTTGGTTTGGTTTTCTTTATTTTTCAGAGAATTTGAAATTCTGGACCATCTTGAGATCTAACGTCTTCCATGATACTGTTTTTTTTTTTTTTCTTTATGCCAGTAAGGTTGAATCAGGAGAAGGTGATGGCACCCCACTCCAGTACTCTTGCCTGGAAAGTCCCATGGATGGAGGAGCCTGGTGGGCTGCAGTCCATAGGGTCGCTGAGAGTCGGACACAATTGAGCGACTTTACTTTCACTTTTCACTTTCATGCATTGGAGAAGGAAATGGCAACCCATTCCAGTGTTCTTGCCTGGAGAATCCCGGGGACGGGGGAGCCTGGTGGGGTGCCATCTATGGGGTCGCACAGAGTCGGACACAACTGAAGCGACTTAGCAACAGCAGCAAGGTTGAATCAACATTAGGAATTTGGCAAAGTGCTTTCATTCTTTTAAAAGCATCCAGTATATGATCATTCCAGAGAATGTGGAAAAACATTCCCAAGTGCTATTTTTTAGTGTGAAAAATGAAAAATTAGTTTTATCCCCTTGCTACTCGGTTGCTTTCTCCATATAATAGGTGTTAACCAAGGACAAGGGACTTCATAAGTGGTGCAGTGGTAAAGAATTCGCTTGCCAATGCAGAAGACATGGGTTCGATCAGTAGGTGGGGAAGATCCCCTGAAGAAGGAAATGGCAACGCACTCCAGTATTCTTGCCTGGAGAATTCCATGGACAGAGGAGCCTGGTGGGTTACAGTCCATGGAGTCACAAAGAGTTGGAGGTAATGAATGTCTGAGTACACACAGGCACAACCAAGGACAAAGTTTTCTTCCATTATATGAACAGTTGATGGTGAAATGTGGCACAGGGTTGGCTCCTAAATTGAGGGAGGGGACCTCATTGTTCTCTGGGGCTGCACAAACTCACTCATTCAATGAGGGAATAAGTATTCGTGGAAAGTGGAGTGACCATTCAGCCAACTGCTGCTTCATCCCACTGGATGCCAGCTCCATGCCTGGAGAGGCAGCCTCCTCTGCTCTGCGCCTGCACCAGCCTTGCCTCTCATAGGTGAGTTTACTCATCTTGATAGTGGCAGGAGCAGGGAGTCTTGGAACTTAATGACATTCCAGTTTGGAGGAAGTGTCATAGCACTGGGTGACTCTAAGGCAGGACAACCTCCTCTCCCCTGAAGGTTGCCTTGTTCCGTCCCTGATGTCACCTCTATTGGCTACTCGTGCCCTGCCATCACCCAGAGGAGAGAGGAGGAAGAGTTCTTCTCTGTACCAGAGGACTGGAGTTCTCTTTCTGGTGCCTTTGCCCTTCCCCATGCCCACCCTCACTCACTTAGCAGAGCCCCTGGCTGCTGAAGAGCGTTGCTATTTTTACTTCTCTGTGAGGGGCTCTCAGGTTACAGATTATATACCAATGAGGTAAGTTACAGGTATGTAGACTCATGTTTCTAATTTAGCTTGGAAGTGGTTTCAAACATTAAACAGCCTCTCTCCTGGGCTCTCCCTGTTTCTGCTCTCTTCCCATCTTTCGCATCTCACTCCATCCTCATGCTGAGGGTCACTTTCCTTTCCAGCTGGATCACCCAACTTTCAGGCTTCTTAAATGCAAGAATCAAGGAGACTTAGATTTCACCTAAGCTGAAGTCCTCTATCAATCCTGCATGAACTCAGCTGTAGCAATGCTATTTAAATGCATATGCTTATCATAGGTAAATGTTTGTAAGATATTTGAGACATTTTCATTTGTCTTCATGCATATTGTTACAGATAAACTTTGCAACAGCCCAGCAAAATTAGGATTACTTTAGTTACCTACACTTGGCAGATGAGAAAATTGGGACTCCAGGAGGTTAATGACTTGACTGAAGGTTCATAGTCAAGATGAAGTACAGAAGTGATGGGTGAATAAGAAACAAACCTTGGTTTGTAGCAACTTCCCTAAAAACAGCAGAGTCTGGAGATGTGGAATACATCTTTCCTTACTTTCTATTTCTTTTCCTGGACCCTAGACCAGTCTTTTAGCATTCAGGTTGAAATGACTGTCCCTGAAGCTACTTGGTTTGATCTCCATTCATTTCCAAGGCAAACCATTCAATATGACAGTAATCCAAGTCTATATCCCAACCACTAATGTTGAAGAAGCTGAATGGTTCTATGAAGGCCTATAAGACCTTCTAGAACTAACACCCAAAAAAAAACATGTCCTTTTCATCACAGGGGACTGAAATGCAAAAGTAGGAAGTCAAGAGATACCTAAAATAACAGGCAAGTTTGGCCTTGGAGTACAAAGTGAAGCAGGTCAAAGGCTAAGAGTTTTGCTAAGAGACTCTGACTCTGCTATGGCTCTAAGATCATAGCAAACACCCTCTTCCAACAACACAAGAGACAACTCTGGATATCACCAGATGGTCTATATTGAAATCAGATTAATTTTATTCTTTTCATCCAAAGATAGAGAAGCTCTATACAGTCAGCAATAACAAGACCAGGAGAGGACTGTGGTGCAGAACATGAATTCCTTATTGCCAAATTCAGACTTAAATTGAAGAAAGTAGGGAAAACCACTCAGCCATTCAGGTATGACCTGAATCAAATCTCTTACAATTTTACAGTGGAAGTGACAAATAGATTCAAGGAGTTTGATCTGATAGAAAAAGTGTCTGAAGAACTATGGATGGAAGTTCATGACACTGTATAGGAGGCAGAGATCAAAACCATCCCCAAGGAAGAAGAAATGCAAAAAGGCAAAAAGGTTGTCTGAGAAGGCCTTACAAATAGCTGAAAAAAAGAGAAGAGAAAACCAAAGGAGAAACAAAAGATGCACACCTGAATGCAGAGTTCCAAAAAACAGCAAAGACAGATAAGAAAGACTTGCTAAGCAAACAATGGAAAGAAATAGAGGAAAACAACAGAATGGGAAAGACTAGAGATCACCAGAAGAAAATTAGACATATTTCCAAGGGAATATTTCATGCAAAGATGGGCACAAGAAGTGACAGATATGATATGGATCTAACAGAAGCAGAAGATATTAAGAAGAGGTGACAAGCATACACAGAAGAACTCTACAAAAAAGATCTTTATGACCCGGATAACCACAAGAATGTGATCCCTCATCTACAGCCAGACATCTTGGAGTGTAAAGTCAAATAGACCTTAGGAAGCATCACTATAAACAAACCTAGTGGAGGTGATGGAATTCCAGTTGAGCTATTCCAAATCCTAAAAGATGATGCTGTGAAAGTGTGGCACTCAATATGCCAGCAAATTTGGGAAACTCAGCAGTGGCCACAGGACTGGAAAAGGTCGTTTTTCATTTCAGTCCCAAAGAAGGGCAATAACAAACAATGTTCAAACTACCACATATTTGAACTCATTTTACATGCTAGCAAGTTAATGCTAAAAATCCTCCAAGCTAGTCTTCAACAGTACATGAATCGAGAACTTCCAGATGTACAAGTTGGATTTAGAAAGGGCAGTGGCACCAGAGATCAAATTGCCAACATCCATTGGCTCATCAAAAAGGCAAGAGAATTCCAGAAAAACATCTACTTTTGCTTCATTGACTACACTAAAGCCTTTGACTGTGTGGGTGATGACAAACTGTGGAAAAATTTTGAAAGAGATGGGAATAAGAGACCATCTTACCTGCCTCCTGATTAATCTGTATGCTGGTCAAGAAGAAGCAGTTAGAACCGGACATGGAACAATGGAATAGTTCAAAATTGAGAAATTAGTATGTCAAGGCTGTATGTTGTCACCCTGTTTATTTAACTCACGTGGAGACTACATCATCCTGGGTTGGATGAAGCACAGTCTGGAATCAAGATTGCAGGAGAAATATCAATAACCTCAGATATGTAGATGACACTACCCTTAATGTCAGAAAGTGAAGAAGAACTAACGAGCCTCTTGATGAAAATGCAAGAGGAGCGTGAAAAACTCTGGCTTCATTACTTTATGGAAAAAAGATGGGGAAACAATGGAAACAGTGACGGACTTTATTTTCTTGGGCTCAATAATCACTGCAGATGGTGGCTGCAACCAAAAAAGTAAAAAATGCTTGCTGCTTGGAAGAAAAGTTATGACCAACCTGGACAGCATATTGAAAAGCAGAGACTTACTTTGCTAACAAAAGTCAATCTAGTCAAAGCTATGGTTTTTCCAGTAGTCATGTATGGATATGAGAGCTGGACAATAAAAAGGCTGAGTACCAAAGAACTGATGCTTTTGAACTGTGGTATTGGTGAAGACTCAAGAGTTGCTTGGACTGCAAGGAGATCTGCTGCTGCTGCTAATTCGCTTCAGTCATGTCCGACTCTGTGCGACCCCATAGATGGCAGCCCACCAGGCTCCCCTGTCCCTGGGATTCTCCAGGCAAGAACACTGGAGTGGGTTGCCATTTTCTTCTCCAATGCATGAAAGTGAAAAGTGAAAGAGAAGTCGCTCAGTTGTGTCTAACTCTTCGCAACCCCATGGACTGCAGCCCACCAGGTTCCTCCATCCATGAGACTTTCCAGGCAAGAGTCCTGGAGTGGGGTGCCATTGGAGATCAGACAATCCTAAATATAATCAATCCTGAATATTCATTGGAAGGACTGATGCTGAAGCTGAAACTCCCAATACTTTGGCCACCTGATGCAAAGAACCAACTCATCAGAAAAGACCTTGATGCTGGGAAAGATTGAAGGCAGGAGGAGAAAGAAATGACAGAGGATGAGATGGTTGGATGGCATCACGGACTCAATGGACATGAGTTTGGGCAAGCTCTGGGAGACAATGAAGGACAGGGAGGCCTGGTGTGCTGCACTCCATTTGGTCCCAAAGAGTTGGATATGACTGAGGGACTAAAACTGAAGTCACTTGTGTGACAAGCATGCTGTAATCTGTATTAAGGATTTGAAACTACTGTGAATTTTAATTAGAATATAGGTGTTAGGGCAGAGAGGACACCATTAGACTGAAATAGATAGGTATTGCTAAGAATCAGAACCCAAATGTCCATTTTTTTCTTAAAAATATATGCATGTACTCAGTTAGCATTTAAACAGTAATTTCAAATTAGCTTTGATAAAGACATTGCAGGGACTTCAAAGTCCTTATATGGCACTGTGCCTATCGTTAAGGAGTTTATAATAGAGGAAGTAAAAAGAAAAGCTTTGAACATAAAGCAAAGCTATTTGCAGTCAGACTTTGGCTATATGCCTGGCAACTCAAAAAGATTCCTTGAGAGGAGAGATTTCCAACTTGAGCATTTAATTTTGAACTGTGACCATTGTATTTTAAACTGTCCTGTTAGGTATCATCTTAGATGAGTCTGTCTGTGTACCCACCTGTTTCATACACGTGTGTATATTCATGCATGTATACCCAGTGTGTTATTTATGCTACAAGTCAGTTGTCCTGCCTGTTTTGAGTTCATAGATTATAAAATTGTCAGTTGCTTAAAGGTGGGAATAATATATCTGGTTGTTTTTAATTTTATTTATTTATTTGTGTTTATTTTGGCTGCACTGGGTGTTCATTGCTGCATGCAGGTTTTCTCTAGCTGTGGTTCAGTTCAGTTCAGTCACTCAGTTGTGTCTGACTCTCTGTGACCCTATGAATCGCAGCACGCCAGGCCTCCCTGTCCATCACCATCTCCCAGAGTCCACCCAAACTTATGTGCATCGAGTCGGTGATGCCATCCAGCCATCTCATCCTCTGTCGTTCCCTTCTCCTCCTGCCCCCAATCCCTCCCAGCATCAGATTCTTTTCCAATGAGTCAACTCTTCACATGAAGTGGCCAAAGTACTGGAGTTTCAGCCTCAGCATCAGTCCTTCCAATGAACACCCAGGGCAAGGGCTCTTCTTCATTGGGGATCATGGGCCCTTATTGAGTTGGCTTCTCTTGTTGCAGAGCACAGTCTCTAGGCGCATGGGCTTCAATAGTTGCAGCATGTGGACTCTAGTTCTGGCTAGCAGGATCTAGAGCCCAGGCTCAGTAGTTGCTGAGCACAGGCTTAGTTGCTCTGTGACGTGTGGGATCTTCCTGAATCAAGGATCAAACCCATTTCCTCTACATTGGCAGGCAGACTATTAACCACTGGACCAGCAAGGAAGTACAATACTGATTCTTTTATCTAATTATTTATTCATTTATTTATTTTTGCTATTCCCATAATATTCGGAATAGACAGCATGTGGCATAGTAGAGAGAACATGAAATTTATGTGTAGCTTGGACAAATTTCATACTTTATTTGACTCCTCATTTCCTTTTCTGTAACATGGGAATAACACTATAAACCTATAGGTTTATTGAGAGCATTACATGGGATAATTTTTATAAAGCAGCCGCAATAGTGTCCCACTGATGGTGTTCAATAAAGATCTGCATATGTGGTTAATATATATATATTCCCTATATCAATTTTATTTGTCTGTTTATATGGCTAACTATCAAACCTGCCTTCTTATATTACCCCTGTCATGTAAGCACTAAGTCAGTTTTTTCAGATGAATGAGGCAAAGACATAATAATGATGAAAGAGTTATAATGATATTTGTTGTTAATAACTTTCTTATACCTGTCAAGGTGGTCCTCAGTGGAAAGTAATGTGTCCTGTGTTTGAGAGTGGCTGAAGATGTGGAGAAGGAAATGGCAACCCACTCCAGTATTCTTGCCTAGATAATTCCATGGGCAGAAGAGCCTAGTGGGCTGCTGTCCATGGGGTCGCACAGAGTCGGACACAACTGAAGAGACTTAGCGTGCGTGCATGCGTGTGTAAAGATGTGATAAACCACTTCCCAGTACCAAAATAAAGGGAGCCAGAATGGAAAAACCAGGCCTAAAATGCTATTGAATTTCACATGATTGTGTCGACTTTCTCTTTGTGAATTATCTGAAAATTGAAAAGAATTTT
Source organism: Neotragus moschatus (assembly GCA_006410615.1). Classification (NCBI taxonomy): domain Eukaryota; kingdom Metazoa; phylum Chordata; class Mammalia; order Artiodactyla; family Bovidae; genus Neotragus; species Neotragus moschatus. The sequence continues at coordinate 651,803 of SJYA01001196.1, forward strand.
TAAGTAGAAGTAATTTTAATTTGTATTCCATTTATGCTCCATTTTAACATGGCATCATTTTGATTAATACCCCATCCAGATGGAGTCATTCATTTCTAGTAAAGAGAAAGGATGGGTTGGGCTCATGCTCAGTCATCCATTCATTATTTTTTCCCTTATAACACACACAAAAAATAGGTAAAGGATTAGAGGATTTTAGTGTTGACATTGTCTGATTTGATAAACTTCCCCTATATGTATTTTCTTAGTTTTTTTTTGTGTGTGTGTGGTATAGTTTATTTTTAATAAAATTGCTTCACTGTAAATGTGAATTTGATATTGGCCATTGTGGACATTTGTCTCATCAATACAATCAAGTATCTTCCATGACTTCAAATGCTTTCTCTTGCCTCTTTTGAAGTCAGTTATCTTTCTCAACCCCTGGCGATAGGTAACCACTGATCAGCACTATATCACCTTGGTCTCTAGCAGTTTGTTTATGTTGGTGCATGTACCTATAGTTTGTTCTTTTTTATTGCTGAATCTATTCCATTATAAGGATATGCTACACTTTCTTTATGTACCAGTTGAGTGACATTTGTATTTTTTTTAGTCTTTGGTTATTTATAATTCTGCTATGAATAGTTATGTACATGAATTATCCTGGCATATGTGTTCATTTGTTTTAGGTAAATATTTGTGATGAGAGATATTAAGATATAAGGTTAATATATATTTAACTATATAAGACACTGCCAAACTCTTCCTAGAACTCTCTCTCACTGTGCATGTGGAACCAGCAAGTTATGAGAATCCTGCTGCTGCTGCTGCTGCTGCTGCGTTGCTTCAGTCTTGTCCAACTCTGTGCGACCCCATAGACGGGAGCCCACCAGGCTCCACCATCCCCAGGATTCTCCAGGCAAGAACACTGGAGTGGGTTTCCATTTCCTTTTCCAATGCATGAAAGTGAAAAGTGAAAGTGAAGCCGCTCAGTCGTGTCCAACTCTTCGCAACCCTGTGGACTGAAGCCCACCAGGCTCCTCCACCCATGGGATTTTCCAGGCAAGAGTACTGGAGTGGGGTGCCATCGCCTTCTCTGTATGAGAGTTCTAGTTGCGCTATATCCTTGGCAACACTTGGAATTGTCTGTCTTTTTAGTTTTTATATTTCTAGTGAGTGAATACTGGTATTTCATCATGGTTTGAATTTGTGTTTCTATAATGTCTAGTGATGTTAAGTATCTTTTCAATAATTTAATGGTTATTTTTTTGTGGGAAAGTATGTTCAAATTTTTTGCACATTGAAAAAAATTCATAGGTGTCATAGAGTTGTCTTATTATTGAGTCATGTGTTCTGTGTATACTCTAGATACAAATTTATGTCGTATATATGTTTTACAAGTATCTTTTCCAAATATAAGTCTCACCTTTTGCTTTCTTAACCTTGTTTTTCAAAAAGCACAATTTTGAATTTGAAAGTTCATTCAATCATTTTTATTTTCTTTTATAGTTTGTACACTCTGTATTCTAAGAGATTCTTATCTCANAAGAGTTGCTTGGACTGCAAGGAGATCTGCTGCTGCTGCTAATTCGCTTCAGTCATGTCCGACTCTGTGCGACCCCATAGATGGCAGCCCACCAGGCTCCCCTGTCCCTGGGATTCTCCAGGCAAGAACACTGGAGTGGGTTGCCATTTTCTTCTCCAATGCATGAAAGTGAAAAGTGAAAGAGAAGTCGCTCAGTTGTGTCTAACTCTTCGCAACCCCATGGACTGCAGCCCACCAGGTTCCTCCATCCATGAGACTTTCCAGGCAAGAGTCCTGGAGTGGGGTGCCATTGGAGATCAGACAATCCTAAATATAATCAATCCTGAATATTCATTGGAAGGACTGATGCTGAAGCTGAAACTCCCAATACTTTGGCCACCTGATGCAAAGAACCAACTCATCAGAAAAGACCTTGATGCTGGGAAAGATTGAAGGCAGGAGGAGAAAGAAATGACAGAGGATGAGATGGTTGGATGGCATCACGGACTCAATGGACATGAGTTTGGGCAAGCTCTGGGAGACAATGAAGGACAGGGAGGCCTGGTGTGCTGCACTCCATTTGGTCGCAAAGAGTTGGATATGACTGAGGGACTAAAACTGAAGTCACTTGTGTGACAAGCATGCTGTAATCTGTATTAAGGATTTGAAACTACTGTGAATTTTAATTAGAATATAGGTGTTAGGGCAGAGAGGACACCATTAGACTGAAATAGATAGGTATTGCTAAGAATCAGAACCCAAATGTCCATTTTTTTCTTAAAAATATATGCATGTACTCAGTTAGCATTTAAACAGTAATTTCAAATTAGCTTTGATAAAGACATTGCAGGGACTTCAAAGTCCTTATATGGCACTGTGCCTATCGTTAAGGAGTTTATAATAGAGGAAGTAAAAAGAAAAGCTTTGAACATAAAGCAAAGCTATTTGCAGTCAGACTTTGGCTATATGCCTGGCAACTCAAAAAGATTCCTTGAGAGGAGAGATTTCCAACTTGAGCATTTAATTTTGAACTGTGACCATTGTATTTTAAACTGTCCTGTTAGGTATCATCTTAGATGAGTCTGTCTGTGTACCCACCTGTTTCATACACGTGTGTATATTCATGCATGTATACCCAGTGTGTTATTTATGCTACAAGTCAGTTGTCCTGCCTGTTTTGAGTTCATAGATTATAAAATTGTCAGTTGCTTAAAGGTGGGAATAATATATCTGGTTGTTTTTAATTTTATTTATTTATTTGTGTTTATTTTGGCTGCACTGGGTGTTCATTGCTGCATGCAGGTTTTCTCTAGCTGTGGTTCAGTTCAGTTCAGTCACTCAGTTGTGTCTGACTCTCTGTGACCCTATGAATCGCAGCACGCCAGGCCTCCCTGTCCATCACCATCTCCCAGAGTCCACCCAAACTTATGTGCATCGAGTCGGTGATGCCATCCAGCCATCTCATCCTCTGTCGTTCCCTTCTCCTCCTGCCCCCAATCCCTCCCAGCATCAGATTCTTTTCCAATGAGTCAACTCTTCACATGAAGTGGCCAAAGTACTGGAGTTTCAGCCTCAGCATCAGTCCTTCCAATGAACACCCAGGGCAAGGGCTCTTCTTCATTGGGGATCATGGGCCCTTATTGAGTTGGCTTCTCTTGTTGCAGAGCACAGTCTCTAGGCGCATGGGCTTCAATAGTTGCAGCATGTGGACTCTAGTTCTGGCTAGCAGGATCTAGAGCCCAGGCTCAGTAGTTGCTGAGCACAGGCTTAGTTGCTCTGTGACGTGTGGGATCTTCCTGAATCAAGGATCAAACCCATTTCCTCTACATTGGCAGGCAGACTATTAACCACTGGACCAGCAAGGAAGTACAATACTGATTCTTTTATCTAATTATTTATTCATTTATTTATTTTTGCTATTCCCATAATATTCGGAATAGACAGCATGTGGCATAGTAGAGAGAACATGAAATTTATGTGTAGCTTGGACAAATTTCATACTTTATTTGACTCCTCGTTTCCTTTTCTGTAACATGGGAATAACACTATAAACCTATAGGTTTATTGAGAGCATTACATGGGATAATTTTTATAAAGCAGCCGCAATAGTGTCCCACTGATGGTGTTCAATAAAGATCTGCATATGTGGTTAATATATATATATTCCCTATATCAATTTTATTTGTCTGTTTATATGGCTAACTATCAAACCTGCCTTCTTATATTACCCCTGTCATGTAAGCACTAAGTCAGTTTTTTCAGATGAATGAGGCAAAGACATAATAATGATGAAAGAGTTATAATGATATTTGTTGTTAATAACTTTCTTATACCTGTCAAGGTGGTCCTCAGTGGAAAGTAATGTGTCCTGTGTTTGAGAGTGGCTGAAGATGTGGAGAAGGAAATGGCAACCCACTCCAGTATTCTTGCCTAGATAATTCCATGGGCAGAAGAGCCTAGTGGGCTGCTGTCCATGGGGTCGCACAGAGTCGGACACAACTGAAGAGACTTAGCGTGCGTGCATGCGTGCGTAAAGATGTGATAAACCACTTCCCAGTACCAAAATAAAGGGAGCCAGAATGGAAAAACCAGGCCTAAAATGCTATTGAATTTCACATGATTGTGTCGACTTTCTCTTTGTGAATTATCTGAAAATTGAAAAGAATTTTTAAGTAGAAGTAATTTTAATTTGTATTCCATTTATGCTCCATTTTAACATGGCATCATTTTTATTAATACCCCATCCAGATGGAGTCATTCATTTCTAGTAAAGAGAAAGGATGGGTTGGGCTCATGCTCAGTTATCCATTCATTATTTTTTCCCTTATAACACACACAAAAAATAGGTAAAGGATTAGAGGATTTTAGTGTTGACATTGTCTGATTTGATAAACTTCCCCTATATGTATTTTCTTAGTTTTTTTTTGTGTGTGTGTGGTATAGTTTATTTTTAATAAAATTGCTTCACTGTAAATGTGAATTTGATATTGGCCATTGTGGACATTTGTCTCATCAATACAATCAAGTATCTTCCATGACTTCAAATGCTTTCTCTTGCCTCTTTTGAAGTCAGTTATCTTTCTCAACACCTGGCGATAGGTAACCACTGATCAGCACTATATCACCTTGGTCTCTAGCAGTTTGTTTATGTTGGTGCATGTACCTATAGTTTGTTCTTTTTTATTGCTGAATCTATTCCATTATAAGGATATGCTACACTTTCTTTATGTACCAGTTGAGTGACATTTGTATTTTTTTTAGTCTTTGGTTATTTATAATTCTGCTATGAATAGTTATGTACATGAATTATCCTGGCATATGTGTTCATTTGTTTTAGGTAAATATTTGTGATGAGAGATATTAAGATATAAGGTTAATATATATTTAACTATATAAGACACTGCCAAACTCTTCCTAGAACTCTCTCTCACTGTGCATGTGGAACCAGCAAGTTATGAGAATCCTGCTGCTGCTGCTGCTGCTGCTGCGTTGCTTCAGTCTTGTCCAACTCTGTGCGACCCCATAGACGGGAGCCCACCAGGCTCCACCATCCCCAGGATTCTCCAGGCAAGAACACTGGAGTGGGTTTCCATTTCCTTTTCCAATGCATGAAAGTGAAAAGTGAAAGTGAAGCCGCTCAGTCGTGTCCAACTCTTCGCAACCCTGTGGACTGAAGCCCACCAGGCTCCTCCACCCATGGGATTTTCCAGGCAAGAGTACTGGAGTGGGGTGCCATCGCCTTCTCTGTATGAGAGTTCTAGTTGCGCTATATCCTTGGCAACACTTGGAATTGTCTGTCTTTTTAGTTTTTATATTTCTAGTGAGTGAATACTGGTATTTCATCATGGTTTGAATTTGTGTTTCTATAATGTCTAGTGATGTTAAGTATCTTTTCAATAATTTAATGGTTATTTTTTTGTGGGAAAGTATGTTCAAATTTTTTGCACATTGAAAAAAATTCATAGGTGTCATAGAGTTGTCTTATTATTGAGTCATGTGTTCTGTGTATACTCTAGATACAAATTTATGTCGTATATATGTTTTACAAGTATCTTTTCCAAATATAAGTCTCACCTTTTGCTTTCTTAACCTTGTTTTTCAAAAAGCACAATTTTGAATTTGAAAGTTCATTCAATCATTTTTATTTTCTTTTATAGTTTGTACACTCTGTATTCTAAGAGATTCTTATCTCACCCAACATCATAAAGATCTTCTCCTATCTTTTTTTGCCTTTAGAAAATTTGATTTTAGTTCTTGTATTTAGGTCTCTGGTCCATCTCAAGTTACTTTTTTTAAGTGCTATAAATAGAAAATGTTTCACTTTCCTTTATTCCCTCATGGGAAAACATTTTTTTTGGAAAATCATCCTTTCCTCATAGAATAAACTTGGTAACTGTTAAAAATCAGTCAACAGTATAAGTCTGAGTCTGCACTATTAGCCTAAGGATATAGATCAATAAGGATGTAGATTAGTACCATACTGCCTTCATCAGTGTAGCTTTACAGTAAATTCTGAAGTCAGATAATATGAGGATTCCAAATTTGCTTTTCTTTTAAAGATTTGCCCATTCTGGTTCTTTTTGACTTTCCATATATGTATCTGTATAGTTTAGAACCAGCTTCTCAGTTTATTCCAAGAGATTTACCAGGATAATTGGAATGTGCAGTCCATTAAAATTTAAGTAATTGTTCATATGATTAGGCTATCTATATTTTTCTCTTTAATTTTCTGTTGGTTTCATTTCTAATTTGTTTCTCTATTTCTTCTTTCCATATTTTTAAGGATTATATGAATAAATTTTAGAATTTATATTTATGTTTTTCAGAGCTTTATTTAACTCTATGATCTTAAAATTCTGGTTGTGACTTTGTACTATAGATTTAAAGAAGTTACCATTTGGGAAGAAAATTATTTCAAAATAAATATTTTTTTTTAAATTACACTATTAATATCTGAATATATTTCAGAATTAAATGAGATATTTAAAATATATATACCTGACAAAGGACTTGCATACAATATTTATAAAGAACTCCTACAACTCTATAATAAAACAACAATTAACCTAATAATAAACTAGCAAGCCATTTGTTCTTTGCTTACTTAAATACAGTGGACTTATTATGCTAGTTTCAAGGAAAAAATATAGCAATTCAATATTTTTGTATATTGCAAAATGATGACCTAATTAAGATTAGGTACTATCCGCCACCATAAAAAGTTGTTACAATATAATTGGCTGTATTCCATATGTGTACATTGCATCTCTTTGACTTATAAGTCTATGTATTTTACTATTACTCACCTACTTAACTCATCCTGCTACCTCCTCTGGCAGCCACCAATTTTTTCTCTGTATGAGTCTGTTTTGTTGTTCATTTGTTTTATCTTTGAGTGTACACATATAAGTGAGATAATACAATATTTATCTTTCTCTATCTGACTCATTTCACTGAGAATAAACCCTATAGGTGCATATAAGTTGACACAAATGACAAGATTTCATTCTTTTTAATGGCTGAGTGATACTCCATTATGTGTGTATGTGTGTGTGTGTGGTATGTGTGTATACATCTCATATCTTGTTTATCCATTCATCTGTTGGTGGACCCTTAGGTTGCTTCTATGTCTTGTACTCGGAATGGGAAAGTTTATTCTTTTGCACATAGCCATCCAGTTTTTCCAACACTGTTTGTTGAAGAGGATGTTTTTCCCCCAGTATATATTCTTGCTTCCTTTGTCATAGATTAATTGACCATATAAGTGTTGGCTTGCTTTTGGGTTCTCTATTCTGCTTCGTTGATCTATGTGTCTATTTCTGTCCCAGTACCGTACTATTTTGATAACTGTAGCTTTGAAGTATAGGTTGAAATCAGGAAGCAAGATACCTCTAGCTTTGTCCTCATTTTAAAGATTATCTTGGCTTTTCTGTTTTTTTTTGTTTTGTTTTTGTTTGTTTGTTTCCATACAATTTTGGGATTATTTATTCCAGTTCTGTGAAAAATGCTATTGGTATTTTGATAGGGTTTGCACTGAATCTGTAGATAGCTTTGGGGCAATATGGTTGTCTGAACAATATTAGTTCTTCCTCCATGAGCACTGTATATCTTTTAATTTCTCAAGATAAACGAAAATAAACATTGACAGTAAGACTTGCATTAAAATGTTCATAGACACTTCACTCCTCAGATCCACAAATGGATAGAGTCCAGGTATACATCAAGAATGAGTAAACAAGCTGCAGTAAATCTATAACTTGGGATAGTATTCATCAATAAAAAGGAGCAAACTACTGATACATACAACATTGATGAATCTCAAAAACATAATGGTGAGTTAAATAAAGGCTTAACCAAAAAGTACCTACTTTAGGATTCTATTTATATCACAGTCTAGGGCAGATAAAACTGTGCTATGGTAGAACAAAAAATTAAGACAGTGTGTATAAGGGATGGGTGGGAATCGATTGGGATGGGGCATGAGGGAACTTTCTTCAGAGATGGTAATGTTTCTATCTTGACAGTGTTTTGAATTGCTCAGTTACATACTATTTGTCAAAGCTTATTGACTAATACTTAAGATGTATTCATTTATGTGTAAATTTTACCTCCAAAGATATAAATAACTCTACACCAAAAAATAATGTGCCAGCATATCATATACTTGATATTAAGGAATTGCTAAACTTAACATTTTGTTTCAGCTTTTTCTGAATAACAACCACAAAATATCCGTGGCACACAGTAATAGGCATTCCTTTCTTGATCACATTGCTGTGAGCTGTGGTAGCTCTGCTTCAGGCTATAAATTTACAGTTGTTGGGGTGGCTCCAAGCTTTGGGTAGGGTTCAAAATTTCTCCACATGTTTCTTATCCTCCTTGAACCAGTGGTTATCAGTGGCATGTTCTTCTTATTCAAAAAAACTAGAACATGTGAGGAGAAGCCCAAATACGCAAGACTATTTCAATATTGGTTTGACTTATGTCCACTAACATGTCTTTGGTGAAAATAATTCACATAGCCAAACTGAAATTCAAGGAGTGGGGAAATGCATGAGGCCAAGACAAATGTGTGGATGAATAGTTCTAATAAGGAGATACACGTGAGGAATTATAACTATAAATTTGACCTACCAAGGTGAATTCTGCTGCAGTCCATGGGGTTGCAAAGAGTCAGATGTGATTGAGTGACTGAACTGAATTGAAGTTGAATTATAAGATTATGACATGGCGTTATAGATATTCTCAGAGGTTTAGTCTTGGAGATACATATTGAAATATTTATGAGTCTGGTGATATGATGTCTGGAATCTGCCTATAATCTGAAGTGGGAGAAGTCACTGGAGGTATAAAGAAAAAATATGTCAATGATTGAAGTTAGGTGTATGAGTACAAGGGGTTTGTTATGTCATTCTTTCTACTTCTGTATATGTTTGAACTTTTCCATATACATGCTTTAAAAATAGGCCAAAGGAAATTATGTGCTAACTTCTTCCTTTTAAGATCCTGGGAAGGTATGTTGCTTGTTCTGTAATGAGACAATTAGTGGTTAGCAGAATGGAGCTAGGGCCCAAGCTAGTCCTTTCTACTCGACGTGGCTTTTAGTCATTTATCTGGTAATTCCTTAAATATTTATTTAATACTTGTCTCTGTGTAGTGTGTTATAGATAAGAAGTAAGGATTTCTCTTCTCTCAAACACCCCAGTCTGGTGAGTCAATATACATTCAAACAGAATGCAATGATGCAGCTGCTAAAATGCTACAATGGCGGTATACACAAAACTCATGAAAATATAAGAAAAGGCATCCCTAAAACTGGTTCAGGAAATTAGGAAAGTCCTCACAGATGAGGTAAGGTCTAGACTGAGACTTGCAGGACTAGTTTGATAAGCCAGAGATTGCATGATAGGTGGTGGAAGCAACACATGCAAAGGTGTTGAGGTGTCAGAGCACATGGCATTTTGGCACTTTGGGGAAATTCTACATGACTCAGTGTAATTAGAAGTTGACTGCAGTGTGTATGTGTGTTGAAGTATTCTGGAAAGAGAAGGTAGGAGAGATGAAGTAGGCTTACCAGCTATGCAAAAAGTTGAGATTTAATTCTGTGGGTTAGTGTTACCTTGCTTAATTATAAGACACCACCCCAGTGCTCTCATTAAAATACAGGCCCCTAAGTCCTGACTCTGATCTAATGACTCAGAATCTCTCAGAGACTAGTTTGGAAAGCATGGTTATGGAAGCTACTGAAGAATTTTAAGCCAAGGAATGATGTGATCAGATCTGCATGTTAGAAAGACCACCCTGGCAGCAGCATAGAGGTTAGATAGGTGAAATGTAGGTACACAAAGCTAGAGTCAGAAAGACAGTTAAATGGCTACTGCAAGAGCCCGTGGAAGGTGTGATGAGAGCGGCAACAGTGATTGAGCAGAGAGCATGTTAAGGAGCTGGGAGTGGTAGGTTCCAACAAATAACTGCCTCTGGAGAGTAGGAGAGGAGGAGGATTCTTTAAATGTCTACCTGGCTGAGGTAGTAGGTTAATGTTACTGTTCACTTGTAGACAAGAGTGTTCAGGATAAATAATGAGTCCGCTTTGGGTCTTGGACAGCTTATTATGAGACATATAAAAAGGGTCCAGAGTGCAGGTTTGAGCTCAAGAGAAAAATCAGCTAATGATAGAGATTTAGAAAATGTCAATATGAAAGTTTAAAGTATAGGTATGTATTCAGATAGATCATGCAGTTTGAGAATCAAAGAAGTCAGAGCCCACGAAAGCAGCAGCATTTCAGAGAGACAGAAAGGGGACCTAGATGAAAAGTTAGGCAAAGAGAGTTAATGTTAAGGAAATCAGGAAGAAAAAAGAAGGTGGGCAAATAGGCAGGAATGAGGATGGAAATAGGCTCGCTAGGTTTGGAAAACCAGAGGTGATTGCTGACCTTTGCCTGGCAGTATTTGTGGAATGTTGAAAGCTGAGAGTGGATTTGGATTGAGTACTTAGTGGGAAGTAAGGAAGCCTAGAATGAATGAAGGTAAAATTTCTAGAAGATTTGACAGTGATACTCCTTTAATTTGAGTAGAAAATAGGCATTTTGGGGCAAAAGAGGTGCAGAATTCAGTATTTTGCTATTTCTTTCTCTGGTAAGACACGTGCTTCTTGACAGGTGTGAATTGGAAATACCTGATATGAATACTTTGTAGTCCTTTTGTTAAAAATTCATTAGCTAGTCATTCATTGTTAATTTATGGCATAGATTTAATAATTTTGAGTAAATTTTTATGAAAATGTCCAGATGTGACTATAGTATATTTGAAAGAATGCAAATTAATTTGATTCATTGAGCAATTAGGTACCTTTGGTGAGCATCTCTTCTTGTTTTGGTGACATTTATAAATGTTTGTGTGCATCAAGAGAGTTACTTGCAGGTATGACTGTGTCAACTTTAAAACTAATGACATATTTGAAATTCATCAGATCTTTCCCAACTTTTCAAAATAAAAACTTGGAGAGGATATTTGATTGATAGCTAAAATTTGATATTTGATTGATTGTAAAATTTGAGACAAGTTGTCAGGAAAACCATACGTTAATCATTAATTTTTTTCCTCAACGATTTGATTTTTTTTCCCCTTCAAGAGCTCTTAGCAGTCTGAGACAAGCTTTTAGAACACATATCACTTTACCTAGAAATACTGTTCTATATGTTATGTTTATATCATAACTCAAGCCCTCTTTTTTTTTTTTAACTACATGTTCAATTACATACTGCATTCTATTTTAGCTAAATTTAGGGGCTGTTTCTTCAACCTCATGTGACTTTAAGCAAGATTGAAAAAGGCAAATTTGTTATTAAATTCTGTTCGGAAGCTTGTTGACACCACCACCTCCGCCTTTCTCTCCCATATTCATCTGTGAATTTGAGAACATACGTAGGCTGACAAGAATCAGAGTCAGTAAGTGCAATGCAGATGAGTTTTAGCTGTGCTGTTGTCAAGACTTTAGTTTGGGTAAACGAAAGCTTTTAGGTCAGGGCCTGGAGAACTTGACCCTATGTGAAATCTGATGGTCTTGGATGAGAAACGAGAGAATGCTATTGCTCTGGTAGCTACTGCTATAGTTGATATGGGTGTAAGGCCAGGAAGGAGGTGCTGAGGGGAGGGAACCAACAAAGAATGGGTCTAGGATGGTGTGTTAATAAAATTAATAAAGGTATTTGTTTTCTACAGTCTGGAAAATGGAGTCATCTGTACATACCTAGAAATAAATGATAAAAGAGGAGAAACATTTTCTCAAAGGAATAGTTAAGCTTATAAGAAAAAAACAAAAAATGGAGGGCCCTGAATCACATGCAAAAAAGTGTGACACTAGACTGGTAAGTAGACACGAAATCTATGTATGCAAAGGACATTAACAGATCTTGGTAACCAAAAGTTTTGTTTTTTATGAGGACTACAGAGGTAGAGAGTGGGCCTTGGGCTGAACGGTTAAAAGTTGAAATGAAGGCTCTTTAGTGTAATGTGGGGATCCTTGAAGAGCCCACTGAGTGTAGCAGTAGGTTTAAACATCTCTGCTTGGCAAAGACAGGTGACAATTAGTCTGTCTTGGTCAGGGATCTGGATGGTAGGAAAAAAGCTGACATGACCCACTGACATGATATTTACATTACAGTTCAGCCATGACATTAATGTAAAGAGGTCCTCAGTTTCAGTGCCCTTATACATCTAGGGAAAACAAACATAAATCTTTTCTGAACATTTGAACCTTTAACTCAGAATGGCAAAAATGACTCCAGATAAAGCTCTATCAACAAAATTGACAAACAAAAATTATAAAACACAAGTGGAAACAAGCTATGATGAACAAAGTCAACAAAATCAATGACTATCAGTAGTAGACACCCAAGATTTCAGATACTAGAATTATTAAAAAATGTTATGTTATGTATATATATGCAGAATATGTTGATAGAAATAGAAACTAGAGTTAAAAAACCCAGAACAAACCAAGATATTATAAATAACAAATGTCACCAAATAATAATAGGCATATTTGGAAGAAAAAAAATAAGTATACGTAGGTATAAATGGAGAAGTAACACCAAAATGAAAAATTCAATGGAGAGATTAAACAGTAAATAGGTTAAAGGTAAAGAGAAAATTGATGAACTGGAAATTGCTTCTGAATAAATGACCCATAGTAATGCACAGAGAGAGAAAAAAAGGATAGAGAAATGACAAAGGATTAGAGATGAAGAAGAGAATTGAAGGTCCAAACAGAATTCAGAGTGAAAATAGAGAAAGGGGTAATGTTCAAAGAGGCAATGGTTGAAAGCTTGTTGAGAACCGATGAAAGATACAAATCTTCAGATTCAGGGAGGTTTAAATGGACTCGGAACAGAGTAAATACAAATGTAGATCACCAGAGATGAAGAACTACTTGAAATAATTTAGAGAGATAGAATAAAATATGTATAAAGAGTAATTAGACTGAAGTCAGGCATTTGAGTTGCAAAAAAACAGAAACAGTATTAGATCTGTTACAGTAATTAGATCAGAAACAGTAATTATATCTTGAAAACTCTGATAGTTAAAACTCAATCCAAGCTTAATTACCATTAACAGATTGAGTATATATGTTTTGGGCAAAGAAAAATTGAGTATTTACTACCAACATACATTCACCAAGGGGACATTCATAGGATATATGCAAATTACAGGAAGACAGAAACTGAACCTTCCATAAAGGACAGAAATGCAAAATGGAATAAGGAACAAGTAGGTAAATCACAGGAATAAATGTAACAAAATATTGACTGGAAAAAATAAACCCAACTACCTCTATATTAGTGGCCAGTTGTGAAATTTAAAAAAACAAGTTAGGATTAAAATATGAAGTATAATAAAATGCAAGATAAAAAAGAATGATCAGAGTGAATGTATTCTTTGAAATACTGTTTGGGAAGAGAAGGCTAAGATGATAAACTTTAGATTCTGTTATATAAGATGCATATTTAGATTTTTAAGTTAAGTCCTAAAATAATAGAAATTTATAATACAATGTCAATCAAAATCAGCCTCAAGATGAGGGGAAAAACAGCATATAAAAACAGGCTGAATAAAAACTATAAGATAGATGAGAAAATCAAACTTCTTAATCATAATAAATGTAATGAGACAGATTTTTTTTACAGTTCATAAGAACCATAAGAAAAAAAAAAAAGAACAGTATGAATAATGTATACCCAAAGTTAAAAAAAAGTTGGATAATTACAAAAAGGTAATTCAACAATAAAACTGGGAGAATTTGAGACATGTGTTTTAAATATTAGTAGGTAAAACAGAAAAATGTTGTAAGGGTATACTTATAGACAATTTGAAAAAATATAAATGAGGAACTTGATCTAATAAACACATATAAAACAATTGAGGAATAAATGTTTCTTAATCACATAGAGAATAATTTATGAAAATGGATCCTACATTTGGCCACAATACATGTTTCAACAAATTTTGAAAAGCTGGGATCATATTTAATTCAAAATTGTCTTCTGACATTACTAATTTAAGTAGCCCTATGTGTCAAAAACTTAACAGCTCAGCTCAACAAGTAAACCTTGGGGAAAAAGAAAAAATGAAAATGACAATTAGAATATTCTTAGAACTCAATGAGAAAAAAATGCATATCCAAACTGTTCAGTTCAGTCGCTCAGTCGTGTCCAACTCTTTGCGACCCCATGAGTTGCAGCACTCCAGGCCTCCCTGAGGCCTACTCCCAGAGTTTACTCAGACTCATGTGCATTGAGTCGGTGATGCCATCCAGCCATCTCATCCTCTGTCATCCCTTTTTCCTCCTGCCCCCAATCCCTCCCAGCATCAGAGTCTTTTCCAAACAATCAACTCTTCACATGAGTTGACCAAAGTATTGGAGTTTCAGCTTTAGCATCAGTCCTTCCAATGAACAACCAGGACTGATCTCCTTTAGAATGGACTGGTTAGATCTCTTTGCAGTCCAAGGGACTATCAAGAGTCTTCTCCAACACCACAGTTCAAAAGCATCAATTCATCCGCAATCAGCTTTCTTCACAGTCCAACTTGCACATCCATACATGACCACTGGAAAAACCATAGCCTTGACTAGATGGACCTTTGTTGGCAAAGTAATGTCTCTGCTTTTCAATATGCTATCTAGGTTGGTCATAACTTTATTTCCAAGGAGTGTCTTTTAATTTCATGGCTGCATTCACCATCTGCAGTCATTTTAGAGTCCCCCAAAATAAAGTCTGATACTCTTTCCACTGCTTCCCCATCTATTTCTCATGAAGTGATGGGACTGGATGCCATGATCTTCGTTTTCTGAATGTTGAGCTTTAAGCCAACTTTTTCACTCTCGCCTTTCACTTTCATCATGAGGCTCTTTAGTTCCTCTTCACTTTCTGCCATAAGGCTGGTGTCATCTGCATATCTGAGGTTATTGATATTTCTCCTGGAAATCTTGATTCCAGCTTGTGATTCTTCCAGTCCAGCCTTTCTCATGATGTACTCTGCATACAAGTTAAATAAGCAGGGTGACAATATACAGCCTTGATGTCCTCCTTTTCCTATTTGGAAGCAGTCTGTTGTTCCATGCCCAGTTCTAACTGTTGTTTCCTGACCTGCATACAGATTTCTCAAGAGGCAGGTCAGGTGGTCTGGTATTCCCATCTCTCTCAGAATTTTCCACAGTTTATTGTGATCCACAGAGTCAAAGGCTTTGGCAAAGTCAATAAAACAGAAATAGATGTTTTTTTTCTGGAACTTTCTTGCATTTTTGATAATCCATGGGATGTTGGCAATTTGATCTCTGGTTCCTCTGCCTTTTCTAAAACCAGCTTGAACATCTGGAAGTTCATGGTTCATGTATTGCTGAAACCCAGCTTGGAGCATTTTGAGCATTGAGCACTTTACTAGCATGTGAGATGAGTCCAGTTGTGCATTAGTTTGAGCATTCTTTGGCATTACCTTTCTTTGAGATTGAAATGAAAACTGAAATTTCCAGTCCTGTGGCCACTGCTGAGTTTTCCAAATTTGCTGGTATATTGAGTGCAGCCCTTTCACAGCATCATCTTTCAGGATTTGAAAGAGCTCAACTGGAATTCCATCACCTCCACTAGCTTTGTTCCTAGTGATGCTTTCTATGGCCCACTTGACTTCACATTCCAGGATGTCTGGCTCTAGCTGAGTGATCACACTATCGTGATTATCTTGGTCGTGAAGATCTATTTTGTACTGTTCTTCTGTGTATTCTTGCCACCTTTTCTTAATATCTTCTGCTTCTGTTAGGGCCATACCGTTTCTGCCTTTTATTGAGCCCATCTTTGCATGAAATGTTCCCTTGGTATCTCTAGTTTCTTGAAGAGATGTCTAGTCTTTCCCATTCTGTTGTTTTCCTCTATTTCTTTGCATTGATCACTGAGGAAGGCTTTCTTATCTCTCCTTGCTATTCTTTGGAACTCTGCGTTCAGATGCTTATATCTTTTCTTTTCTCCTTTGCTTTTCATTTTTCTTTTCATAGCTATTTGTAAGGCCTCCCCAGACAGCCATTTTGCNAAGTCAATAAAACAGAAATAGATGTTTTTTTTCTGGAACTTTCTTGCATTTTTGATAATCCATGGGATGTTGGCAATTTGATCTCTGGTTCCTCTGCCTTTTCTAAAACCAGCTTGAACATCTGGAAGTTCATGGTTCATGTATTGCTGAAACCCAGCTTGGAGCATTTTGAGCATTGAGCACTTTACTAGCATGTGAGATGAGTCCAGTTGTGCATTAGTTTGAGCATTCTTTGGCATTACCTTTCTTTGAGATTGAAATGAAAACTGAAATTTCCAGTCCTGTGGCCACTGCTGAGTTTTCCAAATTTGCTGGTATATTGAGTGCAGCCCTTTCACAGCATCATCTTTCAGGATTTGAAAGAGCTCAACTGGAATTCCATCACCTCCACTAGCTTTGTTCCTAGTGATGCTTTCTATGGCCCACTTGACTTCACATTCCAGGATGTCTGGCTCTAGCTGAGTGATCACACTATCGTGATTATCTTGGTCGTGAAGATCTATTTTGTACTGTTCTTCTGTGTATTCTTGCCACCTTTTCTTAATATCTTCTGCTTCTGTTAGGGCCATACCGTTTCTGCCTTTTATTGAGCCCATCTTTGCATGAAATGTTCCCTTGGTATCTCTAGTTTCTTGAAGAGATGTCTAGTCTTTCCCATTCTGTTGTTTTCCTCTATTTCTTTGCATTGATCACTGAGGAAGGCTTTCTTATCTCTCCTTGCTATTCTTTGGAACTCTGCGTTCAGATGCTTATATCTTTTCTTTTCTCCTTTGCTTTTCATTTTTCTTTTCATAGCTATTTGTAAGGCCTCCCCAGACAGCCATTTTGCTTTTTTGCATTTCTTTTCCATGGGGATGGTCTTGATCCCTGTCTCCTGTACAATGTCACGAACCTCATTCCATAGTTCATCAGGCACTCTATCTATCAGATCTAGGCCCTTAAATCTATTTCTCACTTCCACTGTATAATCATAAGGGATTTGATTTANTGTCTCCTTTACAATGTCACGAACCTCTATCCATAGTTCATCAGGTACTCTCTCTATCATATCTAGTCTCTTAAATCTATTTCTCACTTCTACTGTATAATCATAAGGGATTTGATTTAGGTCTTACCTGAATTGTCTGCTGGTTTTCCCTACTTTCTTCAATTTAAGTCTAAATTTGGCAATAAGAAGTTCATGATCTGAGCCACAGTCAGCTCCTCGTCCTGCTTTTGCTGACTGTATAGAGCTTCTCCATCTTTGGCTCCAAAGAATATAATCTATCTGATTTGGGTGTTGCCCATCTGGTGATGTCCATATGTAGAGTATTATCTTGTGTTGTTGGAAGATGGTGTTTGCTATGACCAGTGTGTTCTCTTGACAAAAGTCTATTAGCCTTTGCCCTGCTTCATTCCATACTCCAAGGCCAAATTTGCCTGTTACTCCAGGTGTTTCTTGACTTCCTACCTTTGCATTCCAGTCCCCTATAATGAAAAGGACATCTTTTTTGGTTACTAGTTGTAAAAGGTCTTGTAGGTCTTCATGGAACCATTTACCTTCAGCTTCTTCAGCATTACTGGTTGGGGCATAGACTTGGTTTACCGTGATGTTGAATGGTCTGCCTTAGAAACAAACAGATATCATTCTGTCATTTTTGAAATTGTATCCAAGTACTGCATTTTGGACTCTTTTGTTGACCATGATGGCTACTCCATTTCTTCTAAGGGATTTCTGCCCACAGTAGTAGATATAATGGTCATCTGGGTTAAATTCACGCATTCCAGTCCATTTTAATTCGCTGATTTCTAGAATGTTGATGTTCACTATTGCCATCTCCTGTTTGACCACTTCCAATTTGCCTTGATTCATGAACCTGACATTCCAGGTTCCTCTGCAATATTTCTGTTTACAGCATCGGACCTTGCTTCTATCACTAGTCACATCACAACTGGGTATTGTTTGCTTTGGATCCATCCCTTCATTCTTTCTGGAGTTATTTCTCTACTATCTTCAATAGCATATTGGGCACTTACTGACCTGGGGAGTTCCTCTTTCAGTTTCCTATCATTTTGCCTTTTCATACTGTTCATGGGGTTCTCAGGGCAAGAATACTGAGTGGTTTGCCATTCCCTTCTCCAGTGGACCACATTCTGTCAGCCCTCTCCACCGTGACCCATCTGTCTTGTGTGGCCCCTAAAGGCATGGCTTAGTTTCTTTGAGTTAGACAAGGCTGTGGTCAATGTGATCAGATTGACTAGTTTTCTGTTATTATGGTTTCAGTGTGTCTGTCCTCTGATGCCTTCTCATACAGCCTACCGTCTTACTTGGGTTTCTCTCCCTTGGATGTGGGGTATCTCTTCATGGCTGCTCCAGTAAAGTGTAGCCGCTGCTCTTTACCTTGGACGAGGGGTATCTCCACACTGCCGCCCCTCCTGACCTTGAACGTGGAGTTGATCCTCTTGGCCACGCTTCTGTAGGGTACATCAAATTATTACACTGAAGGAAACAAACTTATTTAGGATAAAAGACATGCTACAAATTAGTGACATATGGATGTAACCTAATAAATGAGATAAAGGAAACAAAATTATCACAAAGAAAGATGAATGAAATACAGCAGAAATTAATTTTAGAAGATATGATAGGTAAAATCAATAAATCAACAGAGTCAGTTTTTGGAAAATCTGGGCTAGCTCTGGCAAGACTGAAAGAAATGAGAGATAAGAAATAGTAAGGACAAAATGGAAAAACTAGCACAAAAAATTTCAAGTAATTACTAATATGCTTAAAATTTTTATGGTAATGTTCTGAAATTTTAGATGAAATGGTCCTATAAGTTTAGCTCAGTTGCACAGTTGTGTCCAGCTCTTTGTGACTTCACAGACTGCAGCACACCAGGCTTTCCTGTCTATCACCAACTCCCAGAGCTTGCTCAAATTCATGTCCATTGAGTCCGTGATGCCAGCCAATCATCATCCTCTGTTGTTCCCTTCTCTTCCCACATTCAGTCTTTCCCAGCATCAGGGTATTTTCCAATGAGACTGTTCTTTGCATCAGGTGGTCAAGGTATTGGAGTTTCAGCTTCAGCATCAGTCCTTCCAATGAATATTCAGGATTGATTTCCTTTAGGATTGACTGGTTTGATCTCCTTGCAGTCCAAGGGACTCTCAAGAGTCTTCTCTAACACCACAGTTCTAAAGCATCAATTCTTTGGTGCTCAGCTTTCTTTATAGTCCAACTCTCACATCCATACATGACTACTGGAAAAACCATAACTTTGACTAGACAGACCTTTGTTGGCAAAGTAATGCCTCTGCTTTTTAGTATGCTGTCTAAATTGGTCATAGCTTTTCTTCCAAAGAGCAAGCGTCTTTGAATTTCGTGGCTGCAGTCACTATCTGCAGTGATTTTTGAGCCCAAGAAACTAAAGTCTGTCACAGTTTCCATTATGTCTCCATCTATTTGCCATGGAGTGATGGGACTGGATGCCATGATCTTAGTTTTTTGAACGTTGAGTTTTAAGCCAGCTTTTTCACTCTGCTGTTTCACTTTCATCAAGAGGCTCTTTAGTTCTTCACTTTCTGCCATCAAGGTGGTGTCCTCTGCATATTTGTGGTTATTGATATTTCTCCTGGCAGTCTTGATTCTGGATTGAGCTTCATTCAGCTAGCATGATATAGGGCTTTCCTGGTGGCTCCAATGATAAAGTGTCTGCCTGCAATGTGGGAGACCTGAGTTCAATCCCTGGTTCAGGAAGATCCTTTGGAGAAGGAAATGGCAACCCACTCCAGTACTCTTGCCTTGAAAATCCCATGGATGGAGGAAGCTCGTGCGTTACAGTCCATGGGGTTGCAAAGAGTTGGACAGACTGAGCGACTTCATTTTTACTTTCACTTTTTCACTCTGCATATGTTAAATAAGCAGGGTGATAATATACAGCCTTGATGGACTCCTTTCCCAGTTTGGAACCAGTCTGTTGTTCCATGTCTAACTGTTGCTTCTTGACCTGCATACAGATATCTCAGGAGGAAGGTAAGGCGGTCTGGTATTCCCATCTGTTTAAGAATTTTCCGCAGTTTGTTGTGACCACACAGTCAAAGGCTTTGATGTAGTCAATAAAGCAGAAATAGAAGTTTTTCTGGAACTCTCTTGCTTTTTTGATTACCCAGCGGATGTTGGCAATTTGATCTCTGGTTCCTCTGTCGTTTCTTAATCTAGCTTGAACATCTGAAATTTCTCGGTTCACCTACTGCTGAAGCCTGGCTTGGAGAATTTTGACCATTACTTTGCTAGTGTGTGAAATGAGTGCAATTGTGTGGTAGTTTGAACATTCTTTGGCATTGCCTTTCATTGGGACTGGAATGAAAACTGACTTTTTCATTCCCGTGGCCACTGCTGAGTGTTCCAAATTTGCTGACATATTGAGTGCAGTACTTTAACAGCATCATCTCTTAGGATTTGAAATAGCTCACCTGGAATTCCATCATCTCTACTAGATTTGTTCATGGTGATGCTTCCTAAGGCCCACTTGACTTCACATTCCAGGATGTCTGGCTCTAGGTGAGTGATCATAAAATTTTTATGCTAATGTTCTGAAATTTTAGATAAAATGGCCCCATAAAAAACAGAATTTTGAAGAATTACCTAAATAAACCTTTATTCATTAATATAATTGAATCAGTTAATATACATAGTGGCACATACAAAAGCATATAGAAACTGAACAGTTTTAGGAATGAGCTCTCAGAATATTCATGAAACAGATGATTCCAAGCTTTCACAAATAATTCAAATAATGGAAACATAGGGAAACCTCCCCAACTTGCTTTGTATTTAAGCCTAATATGATCTTGAAAATCTAGAAGGTTACTCTGGAACCAATATGAAAATCAAATCTCTATAGTGTAGATGCTGAGAGACTCCTTCCTTCTTCTGATCAGGGTTTGGATGGCAACAAAATTTCCATCCTTTGAATATGGACAGTATAAAATGCAGGAAGATTTAAGGTAAGGGTAATTAGATTGCTCTTTCAGTATAAAGAGATTTTCTAAGCACCCAAATGGGCAAAAGAGATATTTTTTGACCTGATAAATAAGGAACAACTAGCAATAAAACTAGTCAATTTATTATATGTTAAACTACTGACAGTTTACCACTGAGTTGAGATAAGAGAGCCCCTGGGAAGAGGAAATTTACCTTTTGGGGTAATGTACTATTAATCAGTTTTCTTGACTCAGCACTATATGCATTTATCTTTAAAATCTTTAATAAGGTTTGAAGTTGGTGTTGTCATACTTTCAGATTAAGGAAAGGAGGCTTTGAGTTGTAAACTAGTAACTAGTGGAGCCAGTTATCTTAGCCATAGGCTATTTCATAGAAAAGCCATGCTTGTTTCCTGATATCAAGTTGACTCTTACAATAGGAGAATTTTCTAAGACAGATCAAGCTGAGTAATATGAGCTGATTTAACTAAGAGTAGCTTAGCTATTCTGTCCCTAAAAGATAGTTCCAAGATATATCTATCTTAAATATACACTGCACAATTCAGACAGAAAGCAAATAAAATGAGCATGCATTAACTAAAAAATAGTAATAAAATGGACACTTGAAAAACAACACCATAAATGTGAAATAAATTATTTTTGGTTCCATGGAATGTATCTGAATGCCCTTCCTTTCCAAATCCCCCAACCCTGATTGAAGGACTCACTATGTAGATATCTGTGCTGAATAGTCCCTTTAATTTAATAGCTTTGCCAGTGGTGGAGATATTCTAAATAGGAAACTACTTATTTTTAAAATTATCAGTTNCCAAGAGAGAAGTGACTGTAGGGAATACAACTAACACTTGAATATATGAGCTGCTGCTGCTGCTAAGTTTCTTCAGTCGTGTCCGACTCTGTGCAATCCTGTAGACGGCAGCCCATCAGGCTCCCCCATCCCTGGAATTCTCTAGATGTCAGCAAATGACCACGTGAGACCTACTGCCATGCCAGACAGAGCTGGAGTGAGGAGACAGGGATGTAGACTAGGAACCAAGGGCCAAGGGTCATGCCATCATGTCCCAGGGTGGAATTCTAAGGAGACTGAGAATTCCTCATTGAAGCCTGACCTTCTAGGTTCTTCTTTGTTTTTAAATTTAATTAAAAAATATTTTTTAGTTTATACTGGAATATAGTTGATTAACAATGTTGGATAGGTTTCAGCTGTACAGCAAAGTAATTCAGTTTTACATAAACCTATCTCTATTCTTTTTCAAATTATATTCCCTTTTACAATAGGTTATTACAGATATTGAGCAGAGTTCCCAGTGCTATCCAGTAGGTCCTTGTTGGCTATCNATTAACAATGTTGGATAGGTTTCAGCTGTACAGCAAAGTAATTCAGTTTTACATAAACCTATCTCTATTCTTTTTCAAATTATATTCCCTTTTACAATAGGTTATTACAGATATTGAGCAGAGTTCCCAGTGCTATCCAGTAGGTCCTTGTTGGCTATCTGTCTTAAATATAGCAATGTGCATATGTCAGTCCCAAACTTCTAATATATTTGTCCAGATTTTATATTTTGAAGGCAGAAGGAGAGAATCTATTGTATTAAACAGTTATCTCTTCTTTGAATTTTAAGTTTTTTAGACCTCGGTTTGGCTCTGGACCCCTACAGGGGAGAGTGGGGCTGTATGTGGGATAAGATCCTAGGCAAACCTGTGTCCATAGAGATGATACATCCATCTTCTCACAGTTAATGCCAAGAGACCTGTATCTGTGAAACTGCCCTTGTACATCTTGGTTTGAGTTCCAGTCCTCTTCTGAGAAGGAACATGCCTCTACCACTGAGTTAGGAGCCTTGACAACCTAATTCTGATTGACCCCTCTCCTAGCAGCCTGGCTCCTGTCTCCTCTCCCCCTAGCTATGGCTGGTTTACATTTACAGTCTTCCCTGGATTCAAAATGCTAGGACTTCACTAATTCTCATGACAGCAGCACAGCCATTTTGGTTGTTTCTGCAATATGGATTATGGGTCAGGTGCAACTACTAAGTCGCTTCAGTCGTGTCTGACTCTGTGCGACACCATAGATGGTAGCCCACGTGGTTCTGCCGTCCCTGGGATTCTCCAGGCAAGAACACCGGAGTGGGTTGCCATTTCTTTCTCCAATGCATGAAAGTGAAAAGTCAAAGTGAAGTCGCTCAGTTGTCTCCAACTCTTAGCGACCCCATGGACTGTAGCCCACCAGGCTCCTCTATCCACGGGATTTTCCAAGCAAGAGTACTGGAGTATAGTGCCATTATACCTATAATAAATAGATATTATTTATAGATAGGGAACCTGAGGCCCAGTGATGTGAGTTAACATATTCAGGGCTGCACAGGAGGTAACTAGGATTTTGAACCCGAGTATCTCTGACTCCATAGTCTTTATGACACTGCTAGGAGACTTGAACTCTGTGTGACATCCACCAGCATGGATACCCGCAAAGAGTAGTGACAGCCTCGACGGAGGCCTGCCTCTGCTACTGGATAAATGCACATTGCACATTCAGCCTCTGGCCATTGTCCTTGGGAACCAATCTGTTGCTGGAGTTAGACCACTTACCCACTGTCTTGCCTTCTTGGTTGGTCTTTCTTCCCTTCTGACCCAAAGCTAAGCTTCTGTCATGTCTTGTAGTATCTACACATGATTCACTTGTTGGCTACAGTTGAAAGTTACCTTCTATTTGGGCCTGAAGTTCACCAAAGAAATGCAATGATTTCCTAGGGAGCTCTGTTACTGCCAGCCAGAGAAGCATATCAGATGTACTGCATGCACTGGAACTTGAAATCCGAAAAGACTCCTAAAGATCAGTTAAAATAAACCTGTTCCCAAAGCCTACAAAACTTTGTACTAATTTCTTTAAAAAAGACCTTGCTAGTATTTCATAAACTTTTTACAGCCCATCTGCAGTTGTGAAACTCAGTGTCAGACTGAAAGCAAATGAGTTCAACAGAGGTGAATGATGTTGGTTTGCCCCTGAGAATTATTTATAATTCAATAAAAAGTTCAGCAGTCAAGATTAACCTAGTTGATTAGAAAATTATGTTAATGAAGGAAAAAGTCGGGGATTTGATAACTATTTGGGTCAATTGATTTTTCTTACACTGAAGATCTTAGATAGAACTTCTGGAAGTGGCCAACCTGGCTTTTCTTTCTTTCTTTCTTTCTTTTTCAAACAGTTATACACCAGCTGTGGAAAAAGTGGAGAATGGGTCAGGACCAGAGCAATAAATTCATTCATGCCTTGCTAATTGTAAATCAAAGCTCTTATTTATTGCTTTCTTTCTTTCTTCATTGACTTATTCCCTAAACATATATAGAGCTGCTTTTTTTGTTCGTTTAGTAGGATTTCACATCATGATACATAATTCTCACAACTTTCTTATCTCACAACAGCCTCAATCCCTAATTAAATATTTCTGTGCTAAGTCACTTCAGTCATTTCCAACTCTTTGAAACCCCATGGACTGTAGTCCACCAGACTCCTCTGTCCATGGGATTCTTCAGGCAAGAATACTGGAGTGGGTTGCCATGCCCTTTTCCAGGGGATCTTCTTGACCCAGGGATCACACCTGTGTCTCCTATCACTCCTGCATTGCAGGCAGATTCTTTATTGCTGAGCCACCAGGGGAGCACAAACATCAAATCAAAATTCAAACCTATGGCTGATTCATGTTGATGTTTGGCAGAAACCAACACACTTTTGTAAAGCAGTTATCCGTCAATTAAAAAGTAAATAGATTAAAAAAACAAAGAAGTTAATTCTAAAGCAAAAAACAAACCAAAAAAAGAAAAACAAAAAGAATTCAAACCTAAAGCTTCTGAGTCTAACTTCAGAATTTTTTCCCCTATAATATGGCAGTTGGCTGGAGGTGACCACTAAGAAAACTTAATTTATAGAAGATTTTCATTCACAAAATACAAGCTACTGTGGTTATTGTGCGGATAGATTTGTTAAAATTAAATTTACCAAAACTGAGATTTTTAGAAATGTTTGATATGTCAACATATCACCTTCTCAGGTAGTGCTAGTGGTAAAGAACCCTCTTGCCAATGCAGGAGACACAAGAGACACCGGTTTGGTCCCTGGGTTGGGAAGATCCCCCTGGAGAAGAGACTGGTAACTGACTCCAGTATTCTGGCTTGGAGGATTCCATGGACAGAGGAGTCTGGTGGGCTACAGTCTGTGGGATTGCAGAGACTGACATGACTGAAGTGACTTACCACAAATGTAAACTAGGGAAACCTGAATTTCCTAAAGAATTGTTAACAAAATAGTATTTTAGTTTAGTCTGTAAACTTCCATCAAAATGTATTCCTCAACTTAGTAGAAGAGATTATAACTTTATCATCTTGAAATGGTAAAAAAAAAAATTTTTTTTTACAGCTTTTTAACTCAAAGAACAGCTTTACTTTTTATTTTAATAATAATTATATAAATAATGATCAACTTTTGCAATTAAAATCCTCATTTATCTAATCAAACACCTTGATCTATTTTCTTTAGAGCCATTAAGCAACTTCCAAATTTTACTTTTATTTTAATAAAATTACTTTTATTGTGATAATGTTCAAGTATATTTTACAAGGATAAGGCATATGTCAAATTTTATCAGATATAGCTTCTGTTATAGAGTTTTGCTTTTGTTTTTTTTAAGTTATTATCTTGTAAGTTTAAAGGAAATTTTGACCCCCTAGAAATAGTAATATATTTTTTTCCTTGAACTAAACACCTGATTCTAAAGTTCCTAGTAAAAAACAATAATAGCCAGGAAAATGCCAAATAAGACATACAATGAGAAGGTACTAGCCGTATCAGATATTAAAATCTGTTATAATTTACAATAATTATAATAGCATAGTCCTGGAATATGAATGTTGCAGGAAGGGGGACCCCCTTGAGGGCCCAAAAGCGGGCTGTTGTCTAACACTTGGAAATGAATTGTTCAAGGAGACACATGTGCTGACAAAGCAAGAGATTTTATCGGGAAAGGGCACCCAGATGGAGAGCAGTAGGGTAAGGGAACCAGGAGAAGAACTCTGCCATGTGGCAGTTTCCGGTTTTATGATGATGGGATTAGTTTAGCCAATCTAATTGGCAATTAGTCTTTAGCCAATCATTCTGACTCAGAATCCTTCCTGGCGGTGCAAGCCTTGTTCAGCCAAGCTGGATGCCAGAGAGAAGGATTCCGGGAGGTGGTTGGACATGTGG
This sequence comes from Neotragus moschatus, assembly GCA_006410615.1. Classification (NCBI taxonomy): domain Eukaryota; kingdom Metazoa; phylum Chordata; class Mammalia; order Artiodactyla; family Bovidae; genus Neotragus; species Neotragus moschatus. The sequence continues at coordinate 678,115 of SJYA01001196.1, forward strand.
TGTCTCCTTTCGACCTTCCCTGAACTCTCCCATTTGGTGGTGGCTTATGAGTTCCCTGTTCCTTACCAGGACCTCCTATTGTAAAACAACTCAGGTAGATGGTTACTATGGCACCTGGCCAGGGTGGGCGATTTCAGCCAGTAAGCTTCCCCTAACATGAATATAGATCAGTCAATAAGGGAAACACAAAATCCATAAACTCAAACTCATAAAATAGTATATAATACAAATGGCACTTAAAATTCTGGGGCAACTGATAAATAGTGCTGAAGTAGTCAATTCATAAAAAAGGAAATTCTTATGACTCTTAAACATATGAAAAAACGACCAACCTCACTTATGATAAGAGAAATGCGTATTAAAACTGCAAATTTTTTTTTTTTTTTTTTTTTGCCTACAAACCTTGCAAACATGAAAATATTGGCAATGGTTTTGGAAATCAACTCTCTCATACACTGGGGGAAATGTAACTTGGGGTAACTTCCATGAGCAATTTGTCCAAATTGATCAAAATTTGAGATGACCACACCCTTTGGCATAGCAGTTCTATTTCTTGATTTATATTAGAATTGCATCTTTAGAACTTGTACAATAACTTATTTATAGTTGCTATTTCCAGTAAAGAAGCATAAATGGCTAGAGTCAATGAGTAAGTGAGATAATTTTTTTCTATATATGTTTTGTCTTCTCAGTTTTATACCATATTCATATATTACCAATTCAAAAATAACATTTGAACCAAAAAATGATTCTTCTGTTTATAGTTTAAAATATTGATTTTTCCATGTAATATTTCAGTTTTACATTTTATTCCTATTTTTCCTATAAAGTCTTTTTTTTTTAAGATCAGGTTTCGTGGTTTTCAAAATTCCAACAAATTTTAACAAGCGTGGTTTTGGCCATTGCCATTTTTGTTTTGTGATGGTTATTATTAACTGTGAATTGAGCTAAAAGGCTTTTTAGTTTATTTCTTGGTTAATCCATAATAAAATTAAGAATAATTCCTCTCTTGTATGTTACTAACAGTCATTATCATTAGCAAAACAAGAGCAAAAAAATAAGGAATATCTTCAGCTTCAAAATGACAAGGTCAACATTTCCCATTGAAGTGAAAACTTGCCTTTTAAGATAGCCTAGAATGTTACTATGAAAGTCATCTAAGTGATTCCCTTTCTTTTCAGAGACTTTTACATAACAATTTTCCTTTATGTTCTGTGTATAAAAGGAAGCCTTGGCATAGATGAAGACAGCTCAGGAAGTAATATAATGAACAAACTATCACTTCCTTAATTAAGGTATATGAGTGCTTATAAGCCTCAGAAATCTGGCAGCACTCACTGTCTCTGAATAAACCAGATCCTAAATGTAATGGTCCAAGTAGGAGACTAATTTTAAGCCCCCACTTCAGCCTCCAATATGAAAGTGGCCTTTATTCCTAACATTTGACAAAAACATCAATGATTAGAAAGGTCAATATAAATAATCAAATAGACATTTACAAAGATTAATTGAACTGGGCATTTCCCCCCAGTTTTTATAGATCTAATAATCCAGAGTAGGATTGATATAATTCATTATGTCCCAGGAAAATTAGGGAAATGGACCTACATAAAGAACTGTTTCATTTAGCAAGCGTTTACTGAGTGTCTACTTTATACTAGGCTTGGGCTATGTGCTTAGTCACTCAATCATGTCCAGTTCTTTGAGACCCTATGAACTATAGCCTACCAGGCTCCTCTGTCCATGGAATTTTCCAGGCCACAATACAGGAGCCTGTTGCCATTTCCTAGCTCAGAGGATCTTCCCATCCCAGGTCTCTGACTTCCCCTACATTGGCAAGCAGATTCTTTGCCCCTGCACCACCTACGGAACAGGCATTGAATTTACAAACAAAATAAGACAAGTCTCTGCTCATCAGGGGACCTTGGCATTTATTTAATCCTTACATTTTCCCTTTTGCATTGCCAGGTAGGTGTACGAATGCATATATGATTATTAGTTAGATCTTTCACATAGAACCCTGAGACAATTAAAGACTTGAGAGTTTCAGAGATCCACTTAAAACTTTTTTTTTTTTAACCCAGTAGATGGTAAAGTTCACTCTTTCAGGATACTCTGTATCCTGTCCCATTGAGATGTTAATTGATGGCTAATTGCTCTGCATTATCTATAAGCTGCTACAAACATTTTTAATGGCATGCTTTTTGTTATAATTTAGGGTCAGTGACTGCCGTCTCTTTGTACTCTTGAATGGTTCTTCCTCAGCCTACAAAGTGTTTGCCTGGCATGCAGGGACCTGAAGAAGCTTAGCAGAAATGTGGTCCCGTGAAACATAATCCTGCTACACCCTGAAATGGATAGATGGCTCTGTCATTGCCAGTATGCATGCACACAAGGGCTGGTGAGTGGAAGACTCTCAGCCAGAACCCTGAAAGGCACTACCGTACGCACAGCCAGTTCTGCCAAAGGAGAAACCACCTGCCAAGGGCCTATGTGGGAGTGGCTATGAAAATCCTGTTTTCCTTCTGTCAGAGTTTGCTCTTGAGCACTGGAGTAAAAAGACAGCAAGTAAACCTTTCTCTGCCTAATGGGGTGTCTGTTTTGAGTTCAAGATGTTTCTGTATCAAAGAGAAATACCAATAACTTACTTTTAAGGCACTCTGAAACAAAAGTTTGAGACTTGTTTTATAAAAAAAAATGACTGTGGCTTATGTTGGCTTGATAACAGGAACACTGTGATGAATAGAGGAATGGAAAATTGTTAGGCATTAAACCAAAATGAGTGCTTGCTTCAGATGTTCCATTGCTCCATATAGATTCTCATGGAATGCTGGGAATAACTGGACTGGTGTTAGTGAACATAGAAAATAAAGTTAGGTCATTTATAAATCTGGAATAGTTTTAGTTAGCTTGGCATTGATCACATCTTAAATCATCTCTCCAAATCCCCATACTTTTCTTCTATGATTAAAAACAGAGTAGATTTCTTGCAGAATTATCTGCAATTTAAAAATTGTTCTCTAAACAGAAAACTATTTAGGAGGACTAGTTCCCTTAGCAATGTGTGACCTTTCTAACTATGTCTCTTATCTCACGCAGCCTTCCACTATCTTCTGCTAAAACCAGGCCATCGCTCTGTTTCATGTTAAAGATTGTCCTCGATTCTTTCCCAGATTTTCTAGCTGGAGCATAATCTTGCTAAGAACAGTTTTGTCCTCATCTTTTATGGATATTCTTGGTATTGATACTCTTGACCAGATCAGTGCCTGCATATGCCAGCTTCTGAGAATGTTCACTATCCACTTATAGCTGTCCCTTCTCTGTAGAATCCCCTTTGGCTAACAGGAGTATCTGGACTGTGGAGGATACACCCACACACTACTTATAGCCAATGGCTAGAAAAGTCAGCCCTTCTCTCAAGGTAGGGCCAATTCTGAAGTTAAATTCATGCTCCAGAGTTTGTCACAGGTTTGGGGTAAAGTCAGACTCCAGCCTAGTTTACTGAATTTTGCAATACAGTTATTAAAATATGGGACTTGTTTCAGTTCAAAGCATTGTACCTTAAGGTTAGACTTACAAGAGCCCTAGAAGCTGAATACAAGGGAGTGGGGTGTGATTGGTTCTTGACCTTTTCCCCTTCCCATCTCAAGCTGCTATGATGATGAGGGAGTTAGGAAGGTAAGGGAAGTGAAGGGAATTCACTCTTGATGGGCAACATATTGGAGACAGGCAAGCTTGCCATTCTTGCCTTGTTGGCAGATGCCTTACCTGGGTCTAACTTCTGGGTATTGGTAACCAGCTTGCAGTTATGCAGTCTGGTGTCTTAAGTGGTCTTGGATGCCCAGCCAGAAGTCTCAGGGGGCTGATGTTGTGGGAGAGGCTCTTGGTGGGCTCTCTGTACCCCCCTTATACCCGCCCATCACTGATCAGTATAAGCCGCTAGTTGTACCTACTCCTCAGCTGTGAGCTTGGCTTAGTCTATAGAAAACTTGCCTCACTCTGAGTGAAACTGGGAGGAAGTGGAGCATCCATAACATCTTCTGACCACCACCTCTGTCTGAAGATCTAACAGTCAAGGTGTTCTGGTGGCATCCAGGTGCAGCAAAATTTGGTAACATTCTTCCATTCCCAATAATGCTTGCAGTATCCTGAATGATTCTCTAGGGGACATCTGGCTTGGCTGGGAAGGAAAGAGGGAAGCCAAACTGTACCCCAGTCATCCCAGTTGTACAGAAGACAGAGTAAATTCTGATTCTCCCCCAAAGATGGTCCCTCTTCCACTCTTTACCCACTTCATAGGAGGTTGCTTTACTGATTCTTCTCAAAGTCCTCATTCTTAGAAAGTGGTACTTCAGTGATGGCAAGTATCATTGTCGTTCAGATAAATCGTCTCCAGTTGGGAACTCCATTAGGAAGGGGTCTCCATGCACACAGCAGCCTCATGTTACTATCCTCTTAACTGGCACCCGTGATAGAAGTTCTTGTCCTTCCCATAATCCTTTCTAGCATTTCTAAGTTCAGCAACTCTCTATGGTCAAGAAAAGTCTCCTTAGACTGGTCTCTAAAGTCTTTGACAGCACTGACCCAAAACAGTCATAGTTTTGGCTCCTACCTACCATGAGCTCACCCAATGATATGGGCCTATTCAAAGAAGTTTGACTCTATCACATCTCTAGGGTGTTTCTCATACTGTACTTTCCATCTGCGATATCCTTTAAGTTTGACTGAAAATAATCTCTGTTCACTCTTTAGGTCAATCTCAACCTGTCCTCGTCTCCATAACGCCCTACCCCTTCCTTCAGTAGGAATTAACTCTTTCCATGCCATTCACATTCCACTTTACCTCTCTGGTTCTGCCTTAATATACTGAGAGATTGTAAGAAATTGTAAAGGGAATGTACACCTTATTCACCACATTTTCACCGCGAACCTGGCAAAGTACTTGAACCTAGTAAACACTCAACAATTTAGTGAGACTGAAATGATAGGTAAGGTAGAGTCAGGTTATGGGAAAAGGCTTGCTGCTACTAAGTCGCTTCAGTCGTGTCCAACTCTGTGTGACCCCGTAGACAGCAGCCCACCAGGCTCCCCCGTCCCTGGGATTCTCCAGGCTTGAACACTGGAGTGGGCTGCCATTTCCTTCTCCAACGCATGAAAGTGAAGTTGCTCAGTTGTGTCCGACTCTTGGCGACCCCATGGACTGAAGCCTACCAGGCTCCTCTGCCCATGGGATTTTCCAGGCAAGAGTACTGGAGTGGGGTGCCATTGCCTTCTCCGATGGAAAAAAGCTTAAATGACCTCAAATAGTAGTTCAGCTGATAGTATCCATCAAACAGTTAGGGCAAGAACTGAACGTTTCCTGGAGTTCTTTATTTTTGTGATTTAATTTAAAAATATGCTCATATTGCAATAGCTTAGGAACATATAACACAAAGCAAACCACAAACATAATAGTGAGAAATCCAACTCACAAGTAATGATTGGCCAGTAAGGCATTCTCTGCTTGTCAGTATCTGGGGGACAAACTAAAACCATGTTTGCTGGATCTAAAACCAACCGAGTCTGAAAGAAGATCAAGTGTGGAGGCTCCCAAAGATGAGTCTGTGTCCCCCAAAATTAGCAGGATGCCAGATGCCAGGATTCATTAGGCCGGAGGTGGGATGGAGGAGAAAATGAAGTGATCAGGGCCAAGTCCTGGTAGGGGAATGAAGTCCATATGGACATCAATTGGCAGCTTGGGCATCCTGCGTCGTGCAGCCATGTGGCTGGTGCCATCACACATCTGAGCATCTGGGCTGTGACAAAGCGTAACTTCTGGATAAACTTCACCTTCACAGGCAGCCTTAGGCAGAGGGCTTTAAGGAGGGCTCAGGAAGCTCTGAGCAACACTGGAAGACTTGGGATAAAGTGAAAAACCTGAGTTTATATGAATAAAGGCTAGGATGTTCCTTAAACAGCTCCCTTCATATGCCTGAACCCTATAAACAGTGAGACTGGCATGGATATATGGTGCTCTAACTATATTTGGAAGACTGTCTTGACACACTTATATATAATCTGGCTTGCCAAACTTTCAAGAACCAGATCTAACAATGTACATTCGGTACCCAGTTTATAAATAAAAACTACATATATTTTTAGCCATCTCCCCCCCTTTCCCTCCCCCATCAGATGTGAACACACTTGTCCTGACGTGACCATACATTGCTAACTCATTTCTACCTGCAAACAGGCATACACACTTGCAGATATACACTTCTTCATCAAACCTTGGAATCAAACACACTTTCCTTCTCTTCCTAGCCTACCCTGAAACAGACAGCTGTTTTAGGTCATTCTTTGACCCACCAGCTACACTCTAGGTGGAACAGCTGTGGTCAGAAACTTGGCCAGGACACTCTGCCAAGGCAGTGTTAGAGGTGCCTGAGTGAGCAGCTAGTGAGTGTCACTGTGGAATGTGGGTGGAGCCAGAGAAGAAGGGGCACAGCTAATGCCACTTCAAGAAGAAGCTGGGAAGCTCAGCTCCTTTCCCAGGGAGCTGACCAAAGACAGCTGTGCACTGCTGATGTCCAAAAAATGAGAAGGCGGAACTTAGTTTCAGAGGCAGCTGCTGCTGTGGTCTGGAGGGCACCGCCAGGTCACTCCCCAGAGTGTGAGCCTTGGTCCAATGTCTATGTGAAATGGTAGGAGGTGGCTGACTCTCCTAGCCCTTTGGAAAGGACTTTGGTCAAATGGCTTTGGCCCAGTTGGTTGAAATGCTTTATGAGAACCACAGTGTGATCATATATGTGAGTGAACTGATTTCATAATGCAAGCATGTGTTTACTTATGTACTTAGAGACTGCTGCCTCTGGGATAACTTTAAATATCTCTGCCCAGTAGAAGAGGCTGGGAGTGAGCAGGGGTCAGCTAAACACCCCCAGGTTCCCTCACTTACACCCTCACCTGCCTGTGAAGCTCATGCTCCGGTGATCGTCAGGAAGCCAGATGTCTCTTTTAGTCTAGATCCTGATTCACTCTGCACTCTTCATTGTCTTCTTGCTCCAGATGACTTACTTCAGGTAAAAGGAGGCCACTGGGGCCATGGACTTCCAACCATTCAGAAATATTCAATGTTTGGGAGCCACCAGATAAGGCTGCAGTAAGGTCCAGGCTTCCTATTTATATACCAACTACAGTTCGAAGAAATAAGTCATGATCTTTAATGCAAAGGTCTGCCGAGATTATTCTAATATCTCAATCAATTGCTGGTTTCTACCACTTTCAGATCCCCATGATAGCTTTTCACTGTCCTACTCTCCACTTCCTACCTGACTTGTACCCTTCTGAGGCTTCTCTGACAGTCACACAGGCCTCCGTGAAGCTGCCCTGTGCAGAACAGTGTTCCCAAAGTCAGTTTTCATTCATTGCACTGATGTGACTGTGTAAAGACTTGTGGTTATAAGAAACCCAGGCTTAGCAAATAATGACAAACCAACTGTTGGGTGGCCTCATTCATCCATGGCACCCATACCCCAAATTTTGACTTTCCTTTATCCAGTCCTGCTTTCTAGCTCACTTGCTCCTTGTCTTTGATTTAGTCACAAGAATTAGCCGTATTTTTGATTTCACTCTTTCTTGGCCATCTTCTCAGCAACAGCTGCCTTCTCAATTTGACTTCAGTCTCCACATCCACTGTGGATAAATTCATAAGCTGAGTCCATCTGCCCCCAGCAGCTGGAAATCCTTTTCTCCCACTGTGTGATTCCCTCCTTGGAAAAAATAAGGCAACAAAGCCTAAAATGTGTTGGAATTGAAAAAGTACTTCTGTTCTTCAGTTCAGTTCAGTTCAGTCGCTCAGTCGTGTCCGACTCTTTGCGACCCCATGAATTGCAGCATGCCAGGCCTCCCTGTCCATCACCAACTTTTGGAGTTCACTCACACTCAACGCTGATTGAGTCAGTGATGCCATCCAGCCATCTTATCCTCTGTCGTCCTCTTCTCCTCCTGCCTCCAATCCCTCCCAGCATCAGAGTCTTTTCCAAGAAGTCACCTCTTCGCATGAGGTGGCCAAAGTACTGGAGTTTCAGCTTTAGCATCATTCCTTCCAAAGAAATCCCAGGGCTTATCTCCTCCAGGATGGACTGGTTGGATCTCCTTGCAGCCCAAGGGACTCTCAAGAGTCTTCTCCAACACCACAGTTCAAAAGCATCAATTCTTCAGGACTCAGCTTTCTTCACAGTCCAACTCTCACATCCATACGTGACTACTGGAAAAACCATAGCCT